>JAGFVP010000054.1:0-130117 GCA_021031095.1 Bathelium albidoporum
AAAAAAAAAAAAAAAAAAAAAAAAAAAAAAAAAAAAAAAAAAAAAAAAAAAAAAAAAAAAAAAAAAAAAAAAAAAGAAAATAGAAGTCGCAGCAATTGACCATGCAGACAATTCCAAGCATAGCAAACGGGATATGCAGGATACTTGCAGACTAAAAGAAGATATGACTGTCTGTGAAATAGCTGGCCGTTTCCTAAATGTGTTTGCGGTGAACGGATTTTTTAACCTAGTGGCTTGCAATAAGTTATTCTGGGTGTCTAGATACCAAATCTAGGGTAGCTATGCTTGCTCTATCATGTCAGCACTTTTTACTGGACAAGTCGTTGGCACCTCCGCTGCCAAGTGTTAATGTGACCCGCTGGGGGATTGTCAGAAGAATTTTTCGAATAGAGTATTTTGGTGGAGGGCTCCCTCGATCTCATAGTCCACTTATTTCGCGTTCATTTGTTGATCTCTAATATCCAAATAATAATTGTCCGTATACAAAGCACTCCAAAGTAGATCTTCCAGAAATATCTTGTGCTGGTTGCTCCACCCCTGATCGACAAGCTTCGGTGGCATTTGCCCCGCCTGCTCGGCCCCACCATCGTCGACGACTTGCCGACTTGACAGCATAGCCTAGTTGTGTCGAAAACGACTGTTCTTTCGAACATGGCTAACGAGCTCGCGGGAGAAGGACTAGACCAAACTCTTATTGCCAGTGGAGACGAGCTTGTTCTCTCAGACGACGCCAAACATCCAGCAAATTTGATCTGCGAGCTCTGCCGGAAATTTTACAATTGGGGCTGGGTACTCAGATGATCTACCAAGCAATGGCAATGATAGTTCTCTGATGCTTTGCTGTACAGGTCACTGGCACTGGAGGAGGCACAAGCATTCGCCATGGCGATCATATCTTCGTTGCCCCATCTGGCGTTCAGAAAGAAATGATGCAACCTGGAGATATGTTTGTTATGGATTACCATACCCGAGAATATCTCCGAAAACCTGTGGTATGACATGGAATCTGACCTGTTTACTTGTTCTTGGGTCCGATCATACGTTTGACTACGTCCAGGAATTAAAGCCCTCGGCGTGTACGCCGCTCTTCCTCGCAGCATATGAACAAGGCGCTGGCTGCTGCATCCATACTCATTCGCAATGGGCAGTCCTCGTTACCTTACTAGTAGAGCGAGACCTCGGCAAGGATGCCTGCTTTGAAATCGAATGTATCGAACAGATCAAGGGCGTGCCTAAGGGAAAGGGAAAGCAGGGCAATCTTGGTTATTTTGACCGGCTGAGAATACCAATCATTGAGAACACGGCACATGAAGAAGATTTGAGAGAGACTCTGGAGGCAGCCATTCAAAAGTACCCAGACACGTACGCCATTCTGGTTCGACGGCACGGCATCTACGTGTGGGGAGACAACGTGCAGAAGGCGAAGACGCTTTGCGAAAGCTTGGATTACATCTTCCAGCTTGCGGTGGAGATGAGGAAGCAAGAGCTGCTTTGGGCAAAGCCTCAGACGCTGCGGGGAAAATTCGGGGTTTGGTTAGAGAATATGACCACATTTTTGCCATCTGGCTACCATGCACAATTATACCCATAATGTTCAAAAGCAAACTGTTCAGTATTTTCGATTAGAAAATCAGCATCCCGTACGCTGAGCGCGTGACAGCATGAACATATCAAAGATCCTTGCTAACATCCACGCCGACGAGCAGCACAAATAGACCGAGGCATGTCTGAGTATCCCGTCAGCACTCGAATGAAACTTACACAGACTGCAAGAGTGGGTAGTGCCGTGGCTGACTGACCACAATCGCAGCAGCACCAATCAATAGAATCTCCCAACCACCCGCCCAGCATTTTCCTCTTGTCATAGCCGTTTGTTGCCTCCAGAATCGATGTGCTCCAGTCAGCGCTGTGAACATGGCAACGCATTCCATGGCAGCAGCCAGCGGCTTCCCCAACATATAATAGCCGAATGTGTTCGAGGGATCGATGCTATGCTGCAGACGAAACAGCTGGGCTATGATGATACCCAGCATAGAAAAGGTGAGGGAGGTCCGCAGATAGCTGAGGAAGGTCCGCTCGTTTGCTGGATTGTTGATGAGCGGCGCTATTCTTGCAGGCTCAGACGGAGCAACAACTACCTAGATGATCTCGACAAGCAACGTGAGGTACCGTGGCAGCGACGTGCCCTCTCCACCATCGCTGTATCCCATCGTAGAATCTAGGCGGTCGACTGCTCCTCGACGAATGCCTTGCCGTACTCGCCGTATAGTTCCTGGCTGCCTGATTTTGGGAAACATTTGTAAAATCCTGGCTGATGTTCACCGGCTGTAGCTCTTGCGCCTCTCGCTCGTCATCTTGCTGGTCTTCTGCAGTGGAAGGATTTGCCTCTGCACGGAGTACTGGTGGCGGGAGTGCAATAGGCCCCTCGTGCTCCATTTTCTGAGGCAGCAATGGAATCGCTCGTCGTTTGGCGACATGGCGGGTTCCCAGTTACTACACCAAGGCAAATGTATGGACAGGGTATGGGGGCTTTTCTGGGTAGCGACGGGGAAATGCACGTTTTCATCTGCATTGAGAGGTTTCCTGCTCCGTAACTCTCACTTCACACATGCCTAGCGGCGCCCCCCGCGAAAAAGGCGGAAAGTGCGGCTTACGGGGTGGCGTCATGCTGTTTGGTCATCCACGAAAGGCTCCACTGGCTTTAACGAGCAGATCTTTTCGTTTCTAGTCATGCCGACTCAGGTGCCACCATTCACTTTGTCCTAGGTACCTCCCCAGTCTGCATTTGAAATCCAATTCTCCCCCTCTTATGCGCCCGCTTGTGGGCTTCGCTTGCATTTGAGGGCTGCATCTTCTACACGCCGCACGACGATAGTCCCAATTGTTTCACATGATGGGACTCTCAAAGTCCACGCGGATATGTATTCTTCTGGGGATAGATACTGCATTCTTTCTCCTCGAACTCATCGTCGGTTAGTGGAATGCGCACTGTTGTTCTGAAGCGACTCCAAAGCTTACTCGTCTTCAATCAGGCTATGCGGTTCATTCTCTGGCCTTAGTAGCAGATTCATTCCACATGGTATGCTCTCTCTACAAAATAGCCTATCAACCAGGTTTCTGATGCAATGCTTTAGCTCAATGACGTCCTCTCGCTATGCGTCGGCCTCTGGGCAGTCAAGGTGGCCAACGAGAAGAAGAGCTCCAAGATGTACACCTACGGCTGGCAACGTGCAGAAACACTTGGCGCTCTTGTCAACGGCGTCTTCCTCGTCGCGCTCTGTCTTTCCATATTCCTAGAAGCTATTCAGCGCTTCGTCGAACCTCAAGAAGTCTCGCGCCCAATGCTGGTCCTGATTGTTGGTTGCTGCGGCCTTGCCTCAAACATACTTGGACTCTTCCTATTTCATGAGCATAGCCATGGGCCTGGCGGGCATGGACATGACCACGAACATGGACACGCCGACCATGGGCACGCATACGGCGAAGAGGGTGATCTGACGTCAGCAGAAGAGGGCGTCAGTCACGGCGTACAAAAGACAATCGATGCCGTTGCAGATGAGGGAGGAAACGTGGTGGACGTCCTGCCACAGAGCCGGATCGGTAATTGGCCTCAAACGCGAAGCTCGCCAAAAGATACGAGCAAAGTCCACACGCGCGCTGCATCGACTGGCAATCGTCGTCAAATAGCATTTGATGATACGACGCCGCTGCTATCGTCTGGCCGAGGAACTCCAAATAAGAGAAGGAGAAGCTCGGGCAGCCGAGCGTATTCTGCGCTTGAGGAGAACATCCCCGTCCATCCCCGATCTTTTCGAGACGGCGTCATATCAGCCAGCCGCTTCAAAGACGACTCCCCTGAATCGAGCAACGAAAACACGGACGAAGAAGTCATCCACGACGGCGAAGCCACCGAAGACAGCGAAGATGTCCCGCTACTTAAAAAGGATAAAAGCAATGGCTCCGCCTCCTCCAAGTCCCACCGCCACGCCCACCACCACAGCAACTCCGGTCTGTCCAATGCCGCCTGGCACAAGGACCACCGGCATGCCAAGCCCAAACAAGCCGCGAAAGCCGCCGGCCACTCACACGGCGACCTCAACATGCGCGGCGTCTTCCTACACGTGCTGGGCGACGCGCTGGGCAACGTCGGCGTGATAGCATCCGCGCTCGTCATCTGGCTCACGCGCTTCTCCTGGCGCTTCTACGCCGACCCCGCCATCTCGCTCGTCATCACCGTCGTGATCCTGGGCTCCGCCATCCCGCTGTGCAAGGCGGCGAGCCGCATCCTGCTGCAGGCCGTGCCGGAGCACCTCAGTATCGACGACATCAAGGCCGACATTGAGCGTCTGCCGGGTATAATCAGCTGCCACCACCTGCACGTCTGGCAGCTCACGGACACGACGCTGATTGCCAGCTTGCACGTCCAGGTCGCGTTCGACTTCAAGGGCGAGGGGAGCAGGAGGTATATGGCTCTGGCGCGCGGCGTGCGTAAGTGTCTCCATGAATACGGTATTCATTCCAGCACTATCCAGCCCGAATTCTGCCTGGATCCGGGACACGAACACTCGGTTGTGTTGAGTGAGGGCGAGGATGAGCACGATGAACACCGCAGTGTCAGCGGCACTGGGCTGGATGGCACGAGCAAGATGAAGGCTGGGAGCAAGCAGGGCAGCGTCGCGGGTAGTATCTGCGAGAATGCGAATGCTTGCCTATTGGAATGCGATGAGGATTGCGGAGACGGGAAAAAGTGCTGCTCTGGACGAGGGGATTCTGAGGGGCTTTGAGATAGGTTGTGTCCATTCTTTGAGGTGCACTTTTCTTGTTCTAAGGGTTGCTTGAGCCAGAACAAGCTCATGACGAGCAGCTTGGCCATTTCTTTCATTTCTACGGCTCTTTATCAGCATTAGCTCGGCGTTGGGAAGCCGGTTCCTGAATAAGCTGGGTTCCCTGACTTTAGGTGGCTGTATGTAAAAGTTGAAAGCATGATGGGTCATCCCATGAAGTTGCGATTGTTGATCAACCCTCAAATGTGATAATTGTTAACGAAATTGATACATAACTGGCGTAAACCGCAGTACATGATGCCTTCGTCTACCATTCGTTGCCACAGGGATGTTTGATTTATCAATTTGATTTATATATGCTATTGCCATTATACTCCTTATCCGCTATTTCTTGCAAAGCTACATCCAGGAAACCCCCCAGTTTCGTTCGACAACCAAAGTCAAGCTCACGATAGATAAAATTTGCTCGGAAGACTAACAGACAGCAATCCCATTGGGGGATACCCCATATCAAGACGCAGCAAGCCACCGAACATAGCAAAAACAGTCAATTAGTGTGGGGCACGAGCATTATGACCACACCTAAGCAGCAACCGGTTCTACCTCAGCAGCATCACTCGGCTTCTCTGTCTCATCCTTGGCTTCTTCTTCTTCCTTCGCATCCTTCATCAGCACATCCTCCTCTCCGCCCTCCCTCTCGCCATTCTCCTTGGCCTTTTCGCCTTCGACCTTCTCCCCATTCGTTCCCTCTGGCTTCTCGCCCTCCTCACCATCATCCTTCCCATCCTCCCCTACTAGCACTTTATTCCAGCCCTGCAGCAAACGGTTGCTGCGATCCATGAACTTGTATTCTTCTTCCTTGGGGATTGACGCCAACTTCAAGATTGCTTTCAATACCTTGTGGATCTTAGTTGCCTTCAGAATGCTCAACTCCAAGTCGGCGTAACCCTCAAGCTGCGTGAAGAAGTCGTGCATGGTTTCCATCTCTTCTTCCTTAGGCGGGGCCTCACGCGCGAGGAAACCTTTTTGGAGGCGGTGGCGCAGATAGAGTACAGTCTTGCGGCGCTTCTCAAGGATCTCGGCTTCACTTAGCGGCTTCTCCGTGTCTTGGGGGCTGTCTTCTTCAGGCTTGGAGACGAGCTTCTTGGGCTTGGTGGGTTTGGTGGGTTTGGAGGCAGAAGCTTCACCGTTGGGGGTTTGCTTGGAGCCGAGTTTGAGCTTGGTTGATGTTTTGGGTGTCTTGGCAGGCTGGAAACAAATCAGCCTTGTTATATGTAAGCATCGGGAAGTTGCATTTCACGTGCCTTTTGGTTTTCACCATCGCCATCGCCGCGACTCTTGCGCTTCTTCGAAGCCGGAGTCTTCGGCTTGCTATCCACATCCTCCATTTCTTCATCCTCGTCCTCAGCTTTGCCCTTAGACTTGCGCTTTTCTGCCTTTTCGGCGCGCTCAGCCTTCTTCGCAGCCTTTTCTTCTTTCTCGGCCTGCTTGCGGTTACGCTCCTCAGCGTCGCGGTTCATGGCCTCTTCGTGCTGCACAAGCAGACCTTTGAAGTGGGATAGCTCATGGTCCTCAGCTGCCACTTGATAAGCTTGCCAGAGACTCTTGGGCTTTTTGCCTTGCTCTTCCTTCTTAATCTCATCCATGTCAATTTTGGCAAGATCAGTGTTTTTCATCCAAGAGCTAGACGTGTATATTAGCACCAAAGATAGATGAAATTCGCCACAGCATCAGTGAATGAAAAACTTACAATTCATTGGTACCAAGATACATGATAGGATAAGTTCGCTCCTTCGCATTCTTGTTGCCTTCCAAGAAATCTTCGCGATAGGAGCCATCTGGACGAGCAGCACTGACGGGTCGTGTCTTGAGAAGCGTCTCTGGGAGCATCTCCTCGTCACACACAATGGCTGGCCATGGCGGATAGCCTTTCATGCGAGCCCACCAATATTCACCGGGCCGAATGCTGAGGTTGAGCGTTGGCATAGACTTCTTCTTGTTGAGCTTCTTGGACTTGTGTTCAGGCACCCCGCTAGATGACTTGCGCTTCTCTTTCTTGTTTGCTGATGTTGGGATGGCTTTGGTACCCGCACTCGACTCTGCCTGAGGAGCAACAGTATTCCCTTCACCATTAGGGACTTCGTCTTCGATTGTTCTGGCATCTTGTGTCTTCTCGTTCTCATTGGTAGTGGCGTCGGCGCTGTCTTGGGCGTCTTTGGGAGCAGGAAGGTCCGTTGCTATAGGGAAAATTCACGTCAGCACGACGAAGTGGGGCGGGCTGTCATGCTTTGACTGAAACTCACATGCGGGAGTAGCCTCGGGCTGAGCCGGATCAGTCACGGCGTCAGTAGTAGCTTCCTCTACGGGTTTCTGTAGACGGTCAGCACAAGGCGGGGGCCAAACGCGTCAATCAGGACAAAACTACCTCTGTAACAGGCACTTCGGCGGCGACGTTGCTATCGTCAGCCATGTTGAGAAGATTCTGTAGGGTGTTGGGTGGGGTTTGGCACAGTCGGCAGGGTGGGAAATGACGCGTTGGGGGTGGCTAGCGTCGCGACGCCAGCAAAAAGCGCGGTGCGCGCGAGTATGCAGCACCAGGAAGGGTGGAGGAGATGGGTAAGATGATGAACGTTGATGGAATTGATGAAGTGGAGGTGCAGGAAGAAGAGTGCAGGTTCGCCTGGGGAAAGGTGAGGAGGGAAGAGCAGGAAGAGGCGGAGAGAACTTTGACGGAAAGCCTGCACGGACCGCCTAACCTTCTTGGGGAGGGTGGAGGATGCCAGACACAATACCCGCGCCGTCACAATAGGTCCAGCCACCTCATTGGGCCGCCAGAACAAAGCCGGAGTAAATCCGCGAAGCTGATTGTATTGCAGAGTATCTCAAAGTGATGCACAAGACCGATTTGGTGATGGGCGTTGTTCGTCGGTCGCAGAGCAGCAGGGCGGGCTCACAGCAGCAACGGCCGGACCCACCCTTGCCGACCGGCAGCTCAACCATATGAAATCACGCTGTCCGCATCCTGTCCGGGGTCGGCCTGACTGTGTTCACACTGGCGTATCTGAGCTGCTTCTGGCCTTGTAGAGCCGACTGAGGCATTCGGAGCCTGGGCGGTCTGGCTGCTCCGGAATGCACTTCTTCTGGGTCCCGTGGTCGCATTCGTACCCCACGGCCGCACCGTGCCAAGTGGCTTGAAACTGTGCCTCGGTCACCGCCAAACACACACATGCTTGCCCAGACGCTCAATTACCAGTAGCCTTGCTTGTCCTTCATGTCTCAGTATGCTGCGACTCGCTTTCCAGCAATCTCTGACCCAGCCGTTGCATCCGAAGAGGCCGCTCCCTTGTACCTCCATCACGTGGGCGATTGCCTAGTCCCGCATTCCACAACATGTTGATGGTGTTCTGCTAATCCGTTAATTCTGGACTTCTCTGATATGAGACATTGTGCAGTCCTTACCATGACTTTGCATTGAGTCGGAATCTGGAATACCAGAGAATTGCCAAACCAGCTCAGGGTCCGGCAATTTGTGCAACGAACTAATTGGTAATTTGACTCACTTGAATTCACGAATGATCCAAACGATCAAACAGTCCCCCAGACATAAATGAGTGGTCCATGTCGGACAGTCCTATGCATCTGAAATGATTGAGATGGGGGAGATCGGGCAACTCAGTCATACTATCTCACACTTCTAGTTCTTTTTCTTGGTATAGTTTTGCGGAACCAAAAGTCCAAAACATGCTCTTAACGTGATGCTTTGAAGAGATACGAGAAATGTTTTTCCAAGAAGATTTGAGATCCAATTCGTGCAGGAGAGGAGTAATTGAAATTATCAACGACAATGCTTGAGAGGCAGAATGAGACAGACATCAAACCTCAGCTATGCTTTTGACCAAGCATCAGTGGAAATTCCAGCGAACAAATTAATGATCTGGGAATCCAAAATTACCTCTCCATGGATCCCGTTACAAACCAGACATCGTTCGGTCCTGCTCACATTTCCTGATGCAATTTACCATACGTCTCGACCAGAGTCCTGTAGTTCAAATGCATTGTGTCCAGTCTCCCCCTTTTACTTGTTTGACCCCGCTATCTCTGTAGGTATCGACGGAACCCTTAGACCACTGCATGTGCTATCTATCTTCAGATTATACACATCCTCACTGGTCTACCATGTACAGTCCATGTGTCAAGCCTCTGTACAGAGACAGGCTGGTCGAGCAGACCCTGCCTTCTGCCATCGGATTTCTGTATATTTCCATCCCTGGACCGCTAATCTATGCACGAGACCCGTAATGGCATCGATATCGGACAGGACGCATTCGCAGGTCGATGCTCGCATTGTCGGCAAGCCCGGGTTAGCCTTGTTCGCCACGTTTCTCGGACTACGGCGGCCGTTGCTTCGAAAAGGTGTTTTGATTGGCTCCAAGGACCAGAATCATGTCTACGACAATGAACCGAGAAGCCAAGGCCACAGGAAGCTTGTAAGATGATGGACACACGCAGGGTGGGGATAAGAGTAGAGGTTGTTCCAGATTGTAAAGCGAGGCGGGTGAGGGATCCAATCCAGCATCGTCACGTGACTTCGACGACAGGTTAACCGCTTATGGACAAGGAGTATCTCCGAAGCCGAAAGCAGGTCGGTTAGGGAGGAAACGCCATGAACTTTTGTTTCCTCACATGTTCTGTGCTAATAGCATTCAGGCTAAAAGATGTTTTTATGGAGTTGTCGAGGGGGATCGACATTTTAATGGTTCCTGGGCCGCCACAGCACTGACGTGCATCCGTGGCGCAGGGTCTGGGTTAAATTTCAGGAAAAAGGGTCCAGGGGACAATCTGTCTTTTGGGTGGGGATAGTAATCAATGCTGCACTCCTTTAGCCTCTTCTTCGACGTTGTACATATTGCTAAGTCCCGGAAGATCCCGAAGATTAATTGACCTTCTTGATTTGAGCATCCTTTCTTTCTTGTCACAAGTAGGGGACACGTTTCACGCCGCGAGATAGTCTCATCTGACCGTCTTTTGAAACAAACAGCGCCCATTGTCAGTATAAGGTACCCGGTCTCTTCCAGCAAAGACTGCTCTTTTCGAACATCTAGAGCATGCGCTGACATCTTCAGAGGCTTTTCACTTGCAGGCATGCGGAAAGCGGCGAAACTCTTCTACCTCGCCGTCTTCGGACTGCTCGCCACTACCGGACATGCGAGTAGTGGAAGAGCCGCCAATGCTACCAAGTCCAAGTCTTCTCGACCAGATGTCTGCGCAGTAAGATACAGAGTCAAGCAATTCCCCAAGCCTACACATCCTAAATATCATCAACTGCAGATAGAGCCCCGAGCCATCGTCTCAGACGCTTGTGCGTCTTACGCAACTCTGGACCAGTTGAACAATGAGCTGCAACCGTTGATACACTCCTTGACGCACGAGACGGACTTCTTTTCCTACTATCGACTTAATCTGTACAATAAGAAATGCCCCTTTTGGTCGGACGAATCAGGCATGTGCGGGAACATTGCCTGTGCTGTCAACACAATTGATGACGAGCAAGACATACCACCTATATGGCGAGCAGAAGAGCTTGGGAAATTAGAGGGTCCACGGGCAGAACATCCAGGGAAGAAGCAGCAACAGGAGCGTCAGCAACGACCACTCCAGGGCAGTCTAGGCGAAGACGTGGGCGAGAGCTGTGTAGTGGAATATGATGACGAATGCGATGAAAGGGATTACTGCGTCCCTGAGGACGAATCTGCCACTGCCAAGGGCGATTATGTCAGTCTCGTCGACAATCCAGAACGCTTCACAGGATATTCTGGCCCCTCCGCACACCAAGTCTGGGAAGCCATATATCGCGAAAACTGTTTCTCTCGGACCTCTGACAAAGCCTCCTCCTTTTCCTCAGGCAAACCCGGACCCGCGCTCTCCAACAATAATCCCCTGATGGGCAACCAAGCTCAAGCCGCCCAAGACTTCCGCAGCGTCCTGCGCTCCCACGGCCGCCAACAAGCCCAAGCCGCCCACGGCCCCAATAGTCCCGCCGCGCTCGACGACGGCTTCGATATCGGCGCCGCTACCGCCGAAGAGCAATGCCTCGAGAAGCGCGTCTTCCACCGCGTCATCTCCGGCATGCACGCCAGCATCTCCGCGCACTTATGCCACGCCTATCTGAACCAGTTCACGGGGACCTGGGGGCCCAACCTCACCTGCTACGAGTCGCGGCTGCACGCGCACCCGGAGCGCGTGGCGAACCTGTATTTCAACTACGCGCTGGTCCTGCGCGCGCTGGGGAAGTTGCGCGCGCATCTGCCCCGCTACACGTTTTGCACGGGCGACCCCATCCTCGACGCCCAGACGAAGGCGCGCATTACCCACCTCGTGCACGCGATCCCGGATGGCGCGCATAGGGTGTTTGACGAGCGTACCATGTTTCTTCCCGGCGCGGCGGTGGATGGCGTCGCATCGGCGCAGCTGAAGGAGGACTTCAAGCAGCGCTTCCGTAACGTCAGCCGCGTCATGGACTGCGTCGGGTGCGATAAGTGTCGATTGTGGGGGAAGTTGCAGACGAGCGGACTGGGGACGGCGCTGAAGGTGCTGTTTGAGTTTAGTGACGACGTGGATGTGAATGGAGCAGAGGTGGACGTGGAGCCGCCGCTGCTGCGGAGGACGGAGTTGGTGGCACTGGTGAATACGGCAGATCGGATTAGTGCAAGTTTGAGCGCGGTCGCGGAGTTTGAGGCGATGATCGAAAAGAGGGATCGGGAGGGGCAGGAGGTGGAGGAGCAGGTTGTGGAGAGGGTTGATGAGAGGGCTGGACAGCTGGAGCGGGAAGAAGATGATGGTTTGGATGAAGGAAGCGAAGAAAATAAGACGAAGAGTGGGGATGAAGAGGAGGAGGTGAGTGTCTCTGAGATCTTTTGGGAGGAATGGCGCAGGGTGTGGAGAGCTCTCGGCTTCGTGCTTCAGAGCTGGGTGGAGCTGCCGGGGAAGCTGTAAGTTGATCCTTTGCTAATTTTGCCACTCTTGACTCGTTTTGGCTAATCTTGTGTCCATTTCTAGCGTCCAAATATCTGTTTACGAGCTTAGTCGGCTGTGGGACATTTGGTTGGGTCTTCCGGTTGGACCCAGGCAGTGGACAATCGAACTCCGTCCCAACCTTGACGAACTTTGATACATTACTTTTCGCGACGCTGAATTATAAGATGCAGCTTCATTCGAGCATTTGAAGGCCGGGAGACAGCAAGGCGCTGGTGGAAACAAGGGTTTTGTTCACGCATTTGGCATATACTTGCGTCGGTGCAGTCTTCACTACATATCATGTGAATATTGTATTGAAACGTACATTCATCACTTCTTTTTGTTCATAAATAGATAGAAAAGTAACGCATATCTAAACATAAATTAGTCGCTACTTGAGAAAAGCTTTGAAGCACTTTATTTATGTTGTCCCGTTGTCAGGTGGGCTTGTCTGATCGGAAAAGCGAGCTAGCTGTGTTGCTTGTCATGCGCACAAGGGTTACAGAAGATAGGTTCAATGGTCTTTGTTCGAATGCAGCTTATCTCAGTGAATGCAGGGGAGCCATTTTGTAAGGCTGTACGAGATAAGAGAGAACTCAGCCTCTTTCAAACTAAGACATCTGCATGAATAAGGTATGGACACGGGTTATCAGAGTTGTTCCAATCCTCCGCCGATCAGACTTCCGGCGACGCAAGGCTGAGCTACGTTCAAGCAAGGCTGACAGGCTGAGAAATGAAATCGTTATCTATGAGGCTATCGTCATTCTGGTCTACTTTGCTCTCTCTCTCTCAAAACATCTTCTTGTCATGAAGCTAGCAAACAGGATGGCTGATTGACTGACTGTACATCCGAGATCGCAGCACCTGAGATCTCGTTCCAAATGGATCCAATCTCGGCTGCAGCCTCGATCATTGGTGTTCTTGGTGCAGCGGGCAATATAGCAAACTTTCTGTACAACGTCACCTCCAAAATATCCAATGCACCACGTCTTGCCATAGTCGTGCTCAGAGAAGTAGACGAGACCGCTAGGACACTTGAGCAATTAGGAAAGTATGTGGTCGGAAATGCCGATATACCTCCAGCCCGTGGTAGTCTTATTATGCTTGAGCAGGTCTTGGTGATATTGAGCGGTTGCGTCGCTACATTCTCAGAATTAGAGGCTATTCTTGACGACTTGCACGTTGAACCCCGTCTCCGGAACTTTGAACGGGTAAAATGGAGTTTGAAGGAACCAAAAATCACAGCAATCGTGCAAAGACTACAGCATCACAAGGCCTCTTTGACGTTGATGGTATCAATCATGCAATGGTATGTACTATGCAGCTTTTTGCTCAAGGTACCTCTCCTGGTATTGATGTTATCTCAGCGCGTCTATGCAAGAAGCGGAGAGGTTGGGGCAAAATTTGCAAAACAAAGTTGATCAGCTTCTTGAAAATGACCGAAAACTTGCAGCATGGATGAGACGTTTCGAGCAGGAAGTTCCGGTGGCCACTCATAGAGGTGATGAAGCGTCTACTACCCTGCCAACCAGAACGTTTCCATCTGAAGAACACCACTCTTCTCCTTCATTCGACACTGATTATATAATGTTCGCGTTCGAGGAAGATTTGAACTCGTCACAAGTGTACAAAAGATCGCAGCATCGCCATTCTGAGACTTCCTTCACAACATCAGCTCTATTCGGCGCTGCGATGTCTTCTCTCTCGAAATTGAGTCTGACACAAGTGTCCACTGCCTCCTTCTATGCGCTACCTGTCTACAATGAAGCTCTCTATAACTGTCATTGGTATACTGTTGAATATACTGGGTTTGGAACGACCTCTATTCGAAAGTCTGAAAGCCCAAAAACGAAGGCACGCTTTCCTGGACAGGCTCTCAAACGAACGATCAGTAGAGTCATTTTTCCACGTACATTTGGGGATTCGATGAGACAGGCTATAGCTCGTCGAAGCTACTCTGAAGAAGCTCATCTGTACGATCCGCCAATGCCTCCTCTGATCGAGTCAATATCTTTGGAAAATGCCAGCGACGACAGCAAGAAGCAAGATTTGGAGGTAAGCGCACACATATCTGTTCAGGGGGGAGCAAGCATTTCGCCATTTACGTCGTGAGATTCAACCGACTAATGGAGCATATATGATAGAGACGCTTGTCCCAGTTCAACTTTCACAACTACCTCGCTTCAGCGCCAAGCGCAATTGAGGCCCCAGGAGACTCAGGGAAAGCTGCTGGAATTGCCCTGACGACCAAGTGACGGATCCGATAATTTCTGTACCAATCCATGGCGATTCTTCGTACCGAATAAAATCATGTATACGAATTTTGCATCAGTGGTTCTGGTCAAATTGGAATATGTTGCACATTTTGCTCAGTCTCCGAGGAGACTACCTTCTACCTATCAGCTGCTTCCGAAAGCCAAATCATACAATATCATCATCACTGAGTGGCTATGACGCATAGGTAATTGTTCATTACTATTAGAGTGCCTAAAATCTTTCTCGATCAGCCAGTCAATCGACGGAAGTGAGTGTGAACACGTGGAATTCTTCAAACCAAGCTTTTCCTCAAATTTCGTGATTGCTGGTTAGATGGTAGATACGTATATTGCATCTCTCGGCTCTAAGTCTGTCTGGCTTCGCACCGAGCACCGACAGCGATTTGCGTGATGCAGCAAGTCGCTGTCTAGAACAGGATTCACAGGATAAAGGCTGGTGTATCATCATGTAGAGCTTGCGTAGATTTCGAAATCACCGTCGTCGTCATCATCATCGTCAAGGTGTTTGCTAGAAACCTCTACCCTTCCTTCCTACCACTGGCTTCCTCACCGCACCCTGCTTCACCACCTTGACGCCACTTGTTGCCCCAACACCCTTCCTCACCACCTTCTTCTTCTTCTCCTCCTCCATTTCCAGCCTCCTTGCCTCCCGCTCTTGATCCTCACGCATCTGCGCTTCCAACTCCGCCTTCCGGTTAAACTCCATCTCCGTCACCCGCTTATCTCTCGCACTGTACCCCTTCTCCTTGATCGAGTAAAACACCCCGCCCAACTCTGCCAGCCAGTGCGGATCCACGGCCGTCACACAACTCATGTACTCCTTCGATGTGAGGATCAGCTCATGATACACCACGTAGTCCGGCAAATACCCCAGCCCATACAGCGCCGAGGTCGGATGCAGCTGCACCGTCACACTCGTGCGGAGATTCACATACTCCCCCAGCCCACGCACCTTCGCCGCCTGATGATAGTACCCCGCACAAATACAGCGCCTTAGCACGTCCCAATCCGAGCCACAGCTCTCCAGCGGCATACCATGCGCGCCCATGATATCCGCCAGCTGCGCGCGGATCTCCTGCGCGCGCCGCAGGCTCTTGGCGTGCAGGAAGTGGCGCACGCACCAGCTGTCGCTGGCGCCGTTGAGCCGCCACTGGCTGTAGACATGCAGCAGCGTGAGGTGGTCCGACTCGGGCACGAAGAACTTCTCGCGCGCCGCGTCCGACTCGTCTTGCCGCTCCTTGGGCCGGTAGAAGACGTTGGGCACGCTGAGCATGCTGACGATGGTGAGCATCTCGTCGCTGCAGCCCTCGGCGGCGCTGGTGATGAGGAGCTTGGCGAGCGGCGGGTCCATGGGGAAGTGTGTCATTTGGAGGCCGAGGTCGGTCAGTTCGCCTAGGTTGTCGATGGCGCCGAGGGCCCAGAGTTCGAAGAGTGAGGTTGAGATGACGTCTTGGGGAGGTGGATCCATGAAGTCAAATTCGAGCAGATTCTTTACGCCGAGGGACTTCAGGAGCAGTACAGTATTGGCAAGATTTGTACGCTGAATCTCTGGAATGGTTTGAATGTAAAATTCGTCGCGAAAGGCACGCTCTGTGTAGAGGTGAAAGGCTTTGCCCGGACCTGTACGTCCAGCTCGACCTGCACGCTGTGATGCGTTGGCTTGCGATACTGGCGTGATTTGCAAGGTATCCATACCCATTTTAGGGTTATAGACTTTGAGCTTGGAGAATCCGCAGTCAACAACATACATGATGCCATCCACTGTCAGACTGGTTTCAGCAATGTTAGTAGCGACCACGACTTTGCGTACACCGGGGGGTGCTTGATCAAAGATTCGAGATTGGAGGTCGGCAGGCATTTGACTGTAGATTGGAAGAACAATCATGGGAGCTGGATCATTAAGCCATTGCAGTCTTTCCTGGATCAAGTCGGAGGTGATATCAATGTCCTCTTGTCCCGTCATAAATACCAGGATGTCACCTGGACCTTGAGAGACGTGAATAGCGAGAACCTGCTTGACTGCACTCTCAACATAGTCCTCGCATGGAGATCTCGAGTACTGTACGTCGACTGGGAAGGTTCGTCCGGGAATGAAGAATTCTGGCGCACCTCCATAAAACTTTGAAAATCGCTCAGCATTCATGGTGGCTGATGTGACAATCAACTTCAAATCTCTTCGTCGAGCCAACACTTTCTTGATGAGACCCATGAGCACGTCAGTATTCAGAGCTCTCTCGTGAGCTTCGTCCATGATGATGCAGGAATACTTGTCCAGGTCTTTTTCACTCAATGTCTCTCTGAGCAAGACGCCATCCGTCATATATTTTATCTTCGTCTCTGAACTCGTGCAGTCCTCAAATCGGATGGCATATCCAACTAGGCCGCCAAGCTTGACTTCCATCTCCTCACTAACACGTCTAGCTACACTCATTGCTGCTACTCGCCGTGGCTGTGTACATCCAATCAGGCCTTGTTCTGCGTAGCCTTCCTCGTAGAGAAATTGTGTCAGTTGGGTCGTTTTCCCTGATCCCGTTTGGCCCACCACAATGATGACCTGATTCTCTCGAATGACCTTCATCAGTTCTTCCCTGACCGCAAACGCAGGTAGATACTCCCTCTGCTCTCGTAAAGTCTTGCTCCTTGAAAATGCGCTCTGGCCCTGACTTTTTTTTTGCACATGGTCTGAGAATTTGTTGCCCTTAGACTGCGCTTCGCCATTTCCCTCTGGCGCTGGTCCAGCGGTGTCTGTATCATCTTCGTTTGCACCGATGATGTTGCCCAATATTGTACCCTTGGCGCTTGTCGCTTCTTGTGCCTGTTGTTTCCGTTCTTTTTGCTGGCGTCTCTCCTTGACTATCTTGCTCCCTTTCCGCGAGAAAACCGCCATATCGCTCTGAGGATCTCGAACAGCAGGGACAGGATCCAATTGCTTTGTGAACACCGTCCTTCCGTCCAAAAAGGGCGGCTTGAGATCATGCACCAGAATATGCACCCGTGTACCTTCGTCGTCTTCGGCAAAATCATTGTCGCCCGCATAATCTCGCCACTGCGCAACACCACTGGTGAGCATCCGGTTCGTCTCCCACGCATCATTATCCTTCTGTCTCTGAGCTTGCCGATGATTTAGGATCCCTCGATTCTTCTTCTTCTCTGCAAGTGCCGCTTCGCGCTGTGCATCCAGCCAGCTATTTTCGGCTCCACCAAAGGGGTTGTGGGAGTCATCTCCAAGCACATGCCCATTTTCTTCGCCCCCATACCAGTCACGGTCCAGGGCAGCAGCATCCTCTTCGTCGAAGGCATCAACCTCCGAGCCGTCGAATGTGCTTTGGGTAGGCGTGGAACCTCTTTTAGTATCGCGTGCGTGTCGAGGAGTAGATGAAGAGTCGCGGAGTTGTTGTGTCCGCGACTTTCCCCGCTGTCGAATAGAGAAGTGTGGTTGCTGCTCTTCTTCATCATGATTTAGCTTCCTCCGCTTAGGGCTCTCTCGGCCGTTCGCATGACCGTTCATTGCTCTTGCGGTTTTTAAAAGGGTTGCAAAGTGATGTTGAGGATTTTGGATTGCAGCTTCTGAAGCTGGCGGAGGTTTCGACTGCCCGCCGACTTCCAAAAAATTTCCAGCATGCCCCACGTGGATTTGCGCCCAAACGCTCAGTCCACTTTGAATACTTACAGCTCGATAGCGAACGTACATCGCTCAATATCTGAAATCCAAAAAGCCGGCCTCACCAAATGCTACCAAAATGTCTATGATCACCGCGACGACTTGGGTCCGCCAAGGTTTTGCTGCGCGGTACCCTGTGAAATACGACTTCGATGAAGATGAATTCAACAGGATATCAAAGCTCGCAAGACTAAAACTAGATGATGCAAAGGAGGACCTAGCGAATGCCCAGGAAGAACAAGGTGATGAGAATGGGGCAGAGTTGGGAGGCGGAGTCAAAGTTCCTGCTGCCTTTAAGAGCAAGTCAAAAGAGTATGAGCTCAGTACATCGACGCTTTGCGCACTCACTGACAGGGATCCTCTCGCAGAAATGAAGACGACGACGACGACGATCTAAGGGAGTATGACATGGAGCATTACGATGATGACGATGGGCAGGATCGAGCCGGCGAACCTTTGAACATGCTTGGGAACGTCAGGTCGCTTGTGTATCATGAGTCAAATTCCGAGGATCCGTATATTACAGTCCAACAGCACGAAGAAGATGATGACGAACGGGAGGAGCTCGAGATAATACCAACGGACAATTTGATTTTGGCTGGCAGAGTTGAGGACGAGGTTGCCCATCTGGAAGTTTACGTCTACGAAGATGAGGCAGATAATTTATACGTACATCACGACATCATGCTCCCCTCGATTCCACTCGCAGTCGAATGGGTGAGCTTACCTCCAGGGTATGATGGCAGCAAAGTATTGCGAACGGGCAAGAATACCGCCGAAAACATTGCTGCAATAGGAATGATGGAACCGGACATTGAGCTCTGGGATATCGACACCGTGGACTGCATGTATCCTCATGGCATTCTTGGCCCAACAGGGTTTAACAAAAAAAGGGAGAAGAAGAAGAAGATTCGGAAGGGAACTCCCAACGACAAATTCCATGTGGATGCAGTACTTTCCTTGGCCTCTAACCGTCAACATCGAAATCTGCTCCTTTCCGCGTCTGCGGACACCACCCTCAAACTGTGGGACTTGAACGTGATGGAGTGTGCACACTCGTACGAATTCCATACCGACAAAGTCGCCTCTGTAGCCTGGAGTCACGATACAAACGCAGACTCTGTCTTCCTGACCGGTAGCTACGACAGGAATGTTGTTCTTGCCGATGCACGTCTTCCTAATAAGAGTCCCATGAGATGGAGATTCAATTCGGACGTGGAGAAGGTCCAGTTCGATCCTCACGATGTGAACATGTTCTATGTCAATACCGAGGACGGGGCTGTATATTATTATGATTGCCGGCAGAACGCAACAGATCCAAAGCAAGCAAAACCTGTATGGAGGTTGCAGGCCCATGACGAATCAATCAGTTCATTCGACGTCAATCCCATCATCCCTGGGTTTTTGGTCACAGGCTCAAGTGACAAGACTATCAAGCTTTGGAACGTGGACAGCTCGGGGCCAAGTATGGTCGTATCCCGTGACGTGGGAGTCGGTAAAGTCTTCTCGACCCAATTTGCACCAGACTCGAATGTTGGCTTCAGGCTCGCTGTGGCAGGGAGCAAGGGCTCGGTTCAGATTTGGGACACGTCTACGAATGCTGCTGTACGAAGGATTTTTGGCAGTCGCGTTGCTGCAAATGGTGCGACCGACGCGGTCAAGGAGCGCATGGTTGCGGTGGATGATAGTGGCGATGAT
Source organism: Bathelium albidoporum (assembly GCA_021031095.1). Classification (NCBI taxonomy): domain Eukaryota; kingdom Fungi; phylum Ascomycota; class Dothideomycetes; order Trypetheliales; family Trypetheliaceae; genus Bathelium; species Bathelium albidoporum. The sequence goes on from JAGFVP010000054.1 coordinate 19,434, forward strand.
TCTGAAGAAGACGAGGGGAACGATGAGGAGCAGGATGAGATAATGGAGGGATAAGTGCGGCTTGGAGGAAGAGACCAGCTGCGTCACAGAAAGACGCATCCACGTGGTATGCCTTTCGACCGAAGCGATCATCATGTCATCTATGCAGGACGCTATTCTAGGCAGGAGATCGTGCTCTTTTGCATCGTTCTAACTCAGAGGACATGCATTAAAGTTTTGGAGGTCGCTCGGTGACTTTTTCATGGGGTTGCGTTCGGTAAGGGGGTTCGAGATGTCAGTGCTGACGATTCCTCAAACCAACCACAAAAGCTTCGCGAGCCAGCTCCGATGGCATTATGAAAGCAGATTGATGCATGAACCATGAGGATGTGGGATGAAGGGTGGCGTACTCGGAAGCCCATGTGAGCTTTGATGCAGCAGAGTTGCAGTTTATTTTTCTACATTAGTGATACCCGTTGTCTAGACAAAACTTCCAGCAGAAGAAAAACAAAGCAAAGCTGATGCGAAGATCCGATGACAGAAGCTTCGCTAAAGAAGACCCTTGTGCGGGGACGGCATTGTGAGACGTTTTCAAAGGCAACTCGCACAGCACCGACATGGATGGAGAAGAGATGAAACCAATATCTGTCCCTTATGGTGAACTTTAAAAGGTTGCGATAGGACTCTTGGAGAATGGAGTTGACTTAGGTGGTAATTCAGGGTGCGTTCAAGCTTGGCGAAGGACTGCGGTCACATTCCAAATCTCGCTTTTGACCAAATTTGGGAATGGCACGAAGCGAGGAGGATCACAACCAACACCTCGCACGAGACGACAACCGCAACTTCCCGCAAGGCAGACCGAGATGTCGGCCGCGCTGACGATAGAAAGACTTGTTGCAGATAAGCCCGATCAAGGCGATGCTGATTGTATCATCAGGGCTCTTTCGCAGTGCCGTAGACCTGGTGATGGGAGTAGAGTATCCAGAAGCAAGGGAGCGGAGACTGCGTCATAAATGCCGCGACGGCGATAGCAAAGGCATTTGGGCACCCCTTGCAAACAAAACAGCGCTTGGCTCACTTCACCACGTTTCGAACTGATGTGCTGAGTGGAGGGTGATTTGAACGTGGCGGCCAGGGTAAGACTGGCCCGTCCGCGGCGACCGACAGAATGGAGGGAGAGGAGGGATCAAGGTACACCTATCGGAACGGTGCATCGACTCTTAAGCGGTTTCAGTGCAGAGCAGCGAAGCTTCATGCGGCCAAGCTTGGCGACCGCGGGTCGCATCTAGACGAACCATTGATGTTAGCCCCTGGTCAGACGGAAGAGTGCTGCATCCAGTAAGAATTGTTTACGTCTGTAGCTTGTGATCGCGCGTCCAATGGCAACCCAGTTGTGTTCAAAGTCACCCGCATGATCCCAGGTCATCATCCCCATATCCGCGCAACCACGAGCTCGGGCCAGGCGGACGAGGATGCAAACGCATTTTGCGCCCCTCCCCATCTCACCTTTGTCCCTCGCGCTCCCTTCATCCTTTCTCACACTATCCTTTCCCATATTACCGCTGGACGCTGCTCCATCCCTTCGTTTGTTACAAGAGCCCCAGACGCTCGCCCTCTGCATCTGCATCACGCGCAAGGTGCTTCATTCACTCCTTGGTATCGGCCGGTCTCCTTTACATTCCTTGCCTAAGTGCATTTGACCCCCTTCATCTTATCGACCAGACCGTGTCTACAGCTTCGCTTCTCACCTTTCTTTTTTCCCCAACTCTGCTCTCTGTAACGTTGCTGCAAGTCAGCCATCGATCCACAAAAAAAAGCAAAAGGAGATCAGCATATCCAAAGTCGCCGCCGGTGCAACAAACATTCACCTGGTTCAGTCACCCGTCGATCTGGCGGTACACCACCAGCGCCTGATTAAGCAACAAAGCAGCTTCGACAAAGGGTCATCCGCCGCCCTCCGCTGTCTCAAGCCATCGTCGGGCTAACCTCGGTCGCAATTCCAATTTATCACGATCCCTTATTGTCAACGAAGGGATTCGACTGGGCAATCTTTTCGCCGTTGGACGTTTGCTGTTGCTAGTTATCTTTTTCTTCTTCCTACGAAGCATTCAAAAGAAACCAATCACAGCTACAACTGTGTTCAAAATGTCTCTTGCTCGCGCATTCACGACCCGTAGGGCAAAACGCCCAGAGGTTTCGGAGCCGCAGAATACCTCCAACGTTTCCAGGGCTTACAGCACTCGGATACCGGGCAAAGGTCTCAAAGCGAATCAAATATCCGGCCCGGTCGCGCTCTTGTCCACAACGAACATGCTATCGTATAACGCGCCCGATATTCAAGGAACTCCACGCATTCGTCACATCTCTACCTCATCAATCTCCAACATTCGGGTCGCGTCGACTTCGTCAGCTTCCTCGCAAGGTTCAAGTCCAGATTCAGATACTGGCAACAGCTCTCCAGAATCCATGACAGATGCTTCCTCTGTCACCGACTCGGGCCCACCATCGCCCATGAACAACCACCTCTCCACCTACTTCCAAGCCCCAAAGGCCATTTCTCGCTCTCAGTCTACTTCATCTCTGCGAAGCCAGGCCACGCACGGCAAGTCACTCTCCATTGATAGCGTGCCTTCCGTCCCATCGCGCGCTCCATCGCACAGCAAGCGCGCGCACCAAGACATGGCCCGGAAGCGGTCCCTCCACCACCACGGCTCTGTCCCCAACTTTCGCCAGTCCAAAGAAAGCCCACGTCCAGTCACAGCCGAGGTGTTTGCACGGGGCAGTGTCGAGCCTAACCATCCTTTTGGCAAAGAGCTGGACCAGCTGATGGAGGTTGCCGAGGAGTTCAACGGTGCCGTGAGAAATATTGAGCTGGATGAGGACTTTGCGTACATGCAGAGCAGGGGCCTCGGTCGCTTTGATGCCAATGACTACATGCTTGAGATTTCTGGTCTCTACTCAATGCGCTTCGAGGACCAGATTGCCATTGTCGAGCAGGCGTGGATCTGAGGATAGAACGCTATGGCTGATGGCCTTTCTTGATCAGTGTTACTGCTACTAAGAGGCAGGCTCTCTTTATCCAATCTTTTGGGGGAACAGACTTTCAATGGGTTCTGCTGTCCCTTTTCTTGATTTCCTGTGAATAGCTTCGATTTCTTTCGATTTATCTTTCATGACTCTCCTTAATGCACTATTCTTAAAGTTACGGCAGGGATTTGAAGTGGCGCGCAGGCGTCTATGGCATTCATTCCTTCTTGAAGATGTCATTTGCTCCTGCTTACATTCCTTACATGGAGGAATCTAGTTTTGGTGAAGTGGGCAGCGTTCGATTGGAGTGGTAGCGGATGTGGACAGGGTTCGCTCAAGTCGTTGCTACTATTGCAATTATAGGATCTTCAGGTGGTTGGAAATTATTTTTGGTTCTATCTATGAGCCCGTCCACGTACTGACTGGAGTTCACATGGGAATCAACGTGCGCATCTTATCTGCCATATTCTCAATGTCTGAAATGAGATGATATTTTAAGGTTCTGCTGCTACACGTGAACCCACGTCATTCCTTGCTGAGTCAACAAGGCATATGCTGGCAGTGCTGTAACTGGTATTGTCGTGAGCACCGTGCGATGCAAGTCTCAAATGCGCTGGGGAGGCTACAAGGTGTTCCCCCGAAAGGCGTTCGCCGACCGAGACAAGTAAAAGCATAGAAGGAGGACGCCAAGCGAAAGATGGATCACTATGCAATCATGCAAACCTGTTCGCCCCATCTGCCGCAGATCAAAGTACGTGGCGGCCCATGGGGTCGCAAACGTGTCGTACCCTTGCACGCCTGGGACCCAGCAGAACGATGGCCCACAGATCCGGGAACGTCCCGTACGCCCGATTTGGCACCAAGATATTGTTCGTAGCTACTGCGCAATCGAGCATCGAGTTCACAAAGCTTTGCTTTCTCCACGAGTGACAATAGGATACTGTTTCGATGTACCCATATGCCTAGTATGCGGTTGTACCCCGGGCCAGATTCTGAACAGAGCCAAAAGACCACCTGGGCGTATTTCCATCGTGTCTTTCCAATAACTTGAAAAAGCCACCTGAGCCGGTCTTGGCTTCTGATGTTCGTACGACCACGAGGGATGTGGACAAGCCATCGGGGGTCGGATATGATTACTGGGCAACCGAACCTGATTCTTTACCTTACCTGTGTGGTGAGCTGTTCATTCCGCAGTCAAGCGAAGTTTTTGGTCTGAGAATCGTCTGTGGAATCCTATGTGGCTTTCCACGTCAGAAAAGCAAGCCGCGCGATTGGCTCGAAAAGGCTGCCTAGGTTAGCTCCTACAATCTCTTGTGTTCCCTCAGGTGAAAACTTCTGGCTAAGATAGGCTATTCATTCAAGCCACCGGCTCGACTTAGGCTCGAACCTTGCTTGGATGACTCAGCCTCCTCTCAAGCTAAAGCCTGGGGCCCTGAAAGCATTGGTCCACTGTACGAATCATAAAAGCCCTACGCAATGGTGATTGATAAAATAAAATTAGGTCGGGCCTGTATTGAGACACCTGAACTTTACTGTGAATCATAAATCTAGGAAATAGACCTCTTTGGCGACAAAATTTCTTCTTCCAAAATCAGTAAGGAAAACGTTCACAGGGTTGACTCCGTGTCCTGAATTCTCATTAGTACTCAATAATATATTCAGGTTTTACCTTAAGGATCATCTTGAACTTTTGGTACAGACCCAATATTTTAATTTATGACGCTCAATTTCAAAGCCCAAATTCTCCGGCTTGGAAACATGCCATGACTTCTTGGTCGCTGAAGTCAACAGTACCCGCCCTTTGTTAGCTAGTGATTTGTCCATATCGTGGATGCGGGTTTCGGAATCTGCATTAGGTGAGTCCATTGAGTTTCCAGCAATGACCATCGTTAGGGTCCCGGGACTCATACTAGCAAGCAAGTCGCTCATTTCGGCTGTGTGTATCCGCAATCCCTCATATGCTTTCAGCGACGACAGGTCGTCGTTGTTCTTTAAATTAATAGATGTAGGGTCTATTAATTTCCGATACGAACCGCTGTTGGACAGCTGACCTTCGGACTCATAGTTAAACCAGTATTGGAAAGCTTGGCTGGACATGCGAGGGCTGATTAAGATGTTACGGAAGCCAGATCTAGTCGCTTGCCTAGGTAGATCTCTCACCTCATCTCGCTCGAGGGCTTCGAATGCAGCAAGCTTCAGTTCCAGGGGATGGTTGTGCGTTGCGTCGGGGTCGACAGCGTGAATCGACCCGGGTTTTTCAAGGGCGATAGAGAGAATGTCATCGTCTGAGCCAGTAGGAGCGAGGATGACATCATCAGAATTGATTGACAGAACGCGTAGGACCTCTATGACGTCGTCGGCACTGAAGCTCGTTGATTTCGGTTTCTCCTGTTTGGCAGAATGCACTGCGCCCTCGTAGTAAGTCCGCCGACTGTGGTTCTGGTAGCACACACTGGGTAAAGGCACATCGGGACGCTTAAGGCCTTCCGGCGCCGGCAAGAACGACGTCTGGACCAATGAGACATCAAGCTGCGCAGATGACTCCTGCTTGCTGCATCCGATCCAGATGTAAAATGGAATCCTTAGACCAGGCAGCATAGCATTGCGTTTATTAATACTGAGCCTTGTTCCGAAGCGGTACTCGAGGTAATCACGGCGTCAATCCTGCTCAAACCAAGTCCACCAAAAGGTACGATTGAGCTAAGTGCAGTGATGGTCAAGAAAGCCGCCAACATAGCCTTGCCTCATGAAGTCGATCTTGGCCTGAGTGTAGAAGTCCACGATTCCACTTATACCTGCAAGGGCCAGAAGCGAAGTGCTCATGTCAATAACAGGGAGGAAGTCCGGAATCATAGTTAAGGAATAGCTCATTGTAATCACGTCTGTTCCCCTGCTCCCCTCCCCATCAGAGGCTTCGTAATCATGAAGATTGAAGTAGCGGCAGTCCATGCAAATCACTTTGATGTTCCTCCAACCCAATCTGTCGGATCGTGCTTGCGCGATCTCGAGCAAAGATGGACTGAGATCGACAAGGTAGACTGTGCTGAAAAACCTGGGAACATGCACATGCTTGCCATCTGTTCGATATTGCAGCCAGTGCCGCCACCAATCTACGAGAGTGAATTCAGCAAGCTGGGAGAATGTCGATAGATGAGGAGGACAGACATCTACCCACACCAACCCGCGATAGCACTGCTTGCACTTTAACTGAGCTGCGACAAGCCGGATCATATCATCGCGTCCACGCAGAAGGGCGGTCCGGGTCGTGCCGTAGGCATCTGCTTGGTATTCGTAGAAGCTCTCGAGCGCATCCTGTTGGGCGCCGCTCCCATCACCAGTTTGTGACTTGAGGAAGCTACCACAAACAAGCTTTAGATATGAATGCAACGTTCCAAGCATAAAGCCTAGTTTAAACTTGAAGGAAGCAGCATCTTCCCAAATCGTCGGCAGCCCAAGCAATACGACGCGGACGACGGAAGAAGCGAGCAAACATATAAGCAGCGCCACAGAAGGAAAGCAGAGGAGTCTCGATTGGTACGAATTAAGGTAATCTTGATGTTGTAGTGTGATGAGCGGGTCATAAAAGTGGATTGATTGTTTGTAAGAGTGAAGGTCTGAGAGGGACCGGAGGGTAGCACACGCTTGTGCCACTTCCTTTCAACACTTGGATTCTCGTAAGGAGGAACCCAGCTTAGGAACGCTGAGCCTGACAGACAGAAGTCACCTCCTTAATATCCATCAGCCACGGTGTTCCACTTCGCAGCTGTGAAAGCTCCTGATCCTGCCACAGTAGAACTTCCCGATCGCGGAGCAGAAGTCAATGTGCGCAACAATCACAATCGGAAACCTCTCCATTGTTTCGCCTACGAAATATCCCAAGCCTGAGGCCGTCAAGCTCCTCTTGGACAATGGAGCTACGATCAATAGTCTAAACAACTTTAGACGAACAGCGTTGGATTTGTCGATTGCATCCATGTGCGATCGGTGTCAAGCTACCACACAAGTCCTCCTTGTGCACGGCGCTGTGCTCAAGAACCCAACAGAAAAGGCGCGCAAGAACCATGCAGAATTGTTCCGGAGTGGCAATAAACTAAAGCCACTGCCTTAACTTGCGGCTACAGCGCGTATTCCCATTTTAAGCATTGACCGTGGTTCGTCAAGTTCTCAGCCACTGTGGGAGTCGACTTTGAATGACACGAATTTTATGGTATACAGCCGATATAACAGTCAAAATGACGCGGGACTCACCCCTAATACTGAAGGACCAGGCGCTTCAGCAGATTATTCAACGTTAGAAGAGAAGCCGGGCGTCAGAGAAGGAGCACACATACTGGAGGAGCCTCATATGAAGAGGAGAGATAAATTCAAGCCAAATATGAGCTGAGTTAGGAGGAGGGAGGAAGGGAAGCAGTAGCCGAAAGTTTCCACTTTGAAGGTATGCAGGCAACACTCTTCTCCATTGCCTGGGAAAGCTGAAGCAAAGAGGGGACCAAAATCTTTGGGGTTTCTATTCAGGTTCTACCCACAACAAGCAATACGATCATGGAGAAGTAGGATTGGAACCACCGCTTATCTTTCTGCCGAGCCTCCAAGCAGATTTTTTGGATTTCAAGACACCATCTTCAAGAATGAGTGGTGGAGGAGGGCTTTGCAAGGCTGGAACTGACGAAGCTGTTGGTGATGCCCACTCCACCTTGATCGGTTTATCTTTGCTCAGCTTCTTTCCGTTGAACCCTGGATGGGATAAGCAATGAATCGGAAAACGCAATTCAGTGTACTCACAGAGCTCGAAGCGGAGATCGGCAGGTCCGATAAGCACCTTGATCTGATACTTGACTTGATAATAAGCCTGGCCAAATTGCCATATGTGACGGTTCTTTTTCTTGAATTCATCTTCATCCGCGCTGGAGAGGTCAGACTCGATGTCGCACAGCTTTTGTACCCCCGTGTCTGTACGGGCCTCCATCAGTCTCTGGCAAAGTCTCGCACATTTCGCTGACACTCACCTGGCCCTGCAAAGTGTGGCAGCAGATCCTTCTCATCGTAAGAAACGACAACCTCAGTAGGAAAGGCCCTAATGCTGTCCGCAAGATCCACTTTCCTCATAAATTCATGTTTGATGGGACTGTCAATCGAGACTGGTTCGCCCTTCACATTTTCAGCAATTGATGACAGTCATTGTCGTGGTGAACGAGTCAGACAAACCTTCTTCACGAACCACTCTACGGATCTCAAGACATACGTTTTACCATCTCGCGAATCTTTCTTGATCTCTCTCCCGACATGGCCCGGATTTTGCTTGTCATATATCTCTTTGCAAACGATACCGTACGAAGCTCGACAGCAGCGCCATCCAATGACCGATTGTCCAGCATTGAGCTTGCGTAATCGATCAGCCACCAATCCTTTACAGACGGCCAGTTGAGGATCGGGAGCCACTCGGACTCGTATGAACTGCGCGTTCGGATGAAGATCCGAACCATTTCCGTAGCGCGCTTTGAGCTGGTCTTGCACGTAGACGGATTGACTCAGCCCTCCCGACAAAACCAGATAGCTTACGTTCTCATCCGGCAGTGTGCGGTTCAAATTTTGCAGCTGCAAATCTATGGACCTAAAAAGCTTTTGGAGCTGCTTGTCGAAGAGCTTCCGAAGGTCATCTTTTGACATCAGCATTTCGCCTCGCTCGATGTTTGCTGCGGGATTCGAGTAACTGTGGGAAAGGCCTGGTATGACGATCGAGAACATCGGCGTCTCGTCCGGGGCACCGTGTTCGCATTTGATATTCTGAAATTCTCTGGCCTTCATCATCTCATACACCGCTTCTTGGATATCCAGCTCCAGCGGCTGAGATTGGTCTGCCTCCCGAAGACGGCCCTCTGCAAAATCCATGAAGTCGCTGTCAATCGCGGCCGAACCGACATTTGCGCCTTGGACGACGTCGACTTGCTGCAAGGTCAGAACGCGAATGGCCGTGTCCGTGACGCGAAGCGTCGACAAGTCTGTAGTGCCGCCACCAGCATCACAGATGAGCAGCAGATCGCGCTCGCTGAAGATGCCAGCATTCTCAGTCGATGTGTGCACGGCAGCAGCTTCAGCTTCAGTGAGACCAATGGTAACAGAATGTTTAGCATTGAGGGGCCCTTCGAAACCAGCCTGTCCGATAAGAGATCGAAAATTTTCAACGCCAGGGTACGGTTTCCATGTTGTTGGTACACTAAAGAGGAATTCAATCTCTGCATCTTCCCATGAAGTACCTCCCAATTCTGGCGATAACTTCAACTTGATGTGCTCATACAAAAGGCCAAGGTAGTCTCGACACCAGCCTTGAACCTCGGAATAGGAGCTCGGAGTGTTCTGTGGATCCACCGATCGCTGCTTGTCAAAGAAATCTGGATCAATGAGAGTTTTGAACCACTCCTTAGTCGATCCATACTCTGGCCTTTGCTCCATTTTCGACTCAGCGAGAAACCCCCATGACGATGGTCTTGAGGATCCGTGCGGATACACAAGTACTGTCGGCACTTTGTTCTCACAAGCTTGTGCTCGGCCTGGCCATTTCTGAACCCACCGGACAGTATCTGCGCCCGATGATAAGTTGATGTACGACACGCCTAAGTTTGAAGAATTAGTTCCATTCTGGCCTCTCGCTTCGGAGTCAATAATCTCAATAGGACTCACCTGTACAAGTCTGCCCCAAATCAATTCCAACCACAAGATCTGGTTTGGAAGGATTTCTCATTATTCACTGTCTTTTCGTATAGTCTCAATTGAATGAAGCGGAATTGCAATGTGCAAAAAGAGTCCGAAATTTGAGCCGAATGCTGGATTAAGAATTTTGGGCTTGCGCGGTGGCGTTCCGAGCCGTATCTAAAAATGGTCTGGGCACCAGAACCACCCAACAAGTAGGTCTTTTCATATCGTGCATTTCCAAATTTGCTCTGGAGCATCTAATATGCACGGCGTTTTGGCGTCTGCAGGACGGCACCTCAGCCTCGCAGATCGGATGATGGGGGCTGCGGCGGAACAAGCAATTTCTCAGCCACAAGCACCCATCAATAGAGGTTACAACAATTGTCGCAACCGAATGAATACACGCCAAAAGTTTAGTCTCAAGTTGTGCAGCCCCTTATCAAATTCACAAATGTTTATTTAACGATCTCAATCATCTAACAAATCAATCCATCATAGCAGTGTATGACTGGGTTGAGTGGCATCCTGACAGCACTTAGACGACACCACTTCTTCTGTGGGGCACCACTGCACCTAACCGATCATCATCAGCAAACATATGGCTGGACAGCGTACCTGGCATTGTCCGTGCCACCAGAAGCAAATGTCCGCCTAATTGCGAGATTTTTGCGAACCACTCCTCAGGTTGCTCAGCCCCCCACCTTCAATCGACTGTTGACAGGGGCCGGGAAGCTATCTCGCCTGATGCAGCCAGGCGCCAGACGCCTTTGGCTTTATTTCCATAGCGCAATGCTTCGAGCCGCTCTGGTGCCAGGCTGGAATGATGGGGCTGTCTGGCAAGCCGGATAACCTAGGGATGGCTCCTCCTCTGGGTCTTCTCTGAGCTTCAAACATTCGTCGCTTCTTGCTAACTTGGTTCTGTCATTTTGTCTACCCATCATGCTGTCGAGCGATGTCAGGCTCACAACGACTATCGCAGGCCAAACCACATCATACACTGTCTCGGCTACATGGACCCCGGGTGCAAGCTTCGTGACTGCGGTTTTCAATCAACTAGCGACTCCTGAGACTCTGTCCTATTCGATAGGACCAGGGAACCAGCTGTCCTTCTTAACACCTGTGGCTGCTTCGACTGGTACATCTAGCAAATCAACTACTTCCACTGGATCTCAGTCGACTATTTCCAGTCCAGTCTCGACAGCAATAGCTTCCACGCCCGGCCCGACAACACCTGGAACAACACCTACGTCCGCCCCAACATCATCGCCAACAATAACAACCAGTTCTAGCACCTCTAGCCCTTCCCTTCCACCGAAGCAGACGAAGAGCGTGAACCACGAGGCTGGCGTAAGCAATGGTGCTGCGGCTGGAATCGGAATTGGCTGCGCGGTCATCGGAGCCTTACTTGCTGCATTGGGGGTATGGATCTTGATGCGACAGAAGAGACATCATCGTCGATCATATGGTGCTCCTGTTGAGAGGTCTCTCTCATATGAAGGAGGTGTTTCGGGAAAAGGCTCCTCTGGGGGTAGCCCTCCAATAGCCCTTCAGTCTCTACCTACGAGCACGGTTGATCGCATGCTACCACAACCACTTGACGACAGTACCATCAGCCGCGATTTCTCCAAGCTCGGTACAGCATTAAAGAACCACGCCCAGACCTATTACGTGTCAGAGAAAGACTCATTGGCGAGAGCAGACACGGCCGCCATCCAACGGTTGCTCGGATCTGAGTCTTCGCTGGATAGCGGGACCGTCGCTGATATGCTAGCACGCGCGAATTCGCGCGTCAGTGCGACACGATACCTTCTTGCATGGGCAGTTGTTCAACGGATTGATGACGATCTCCTGCCTCCCGGTGTGGCAACTTGTATGCAATCAATGGCAGGGCTTGCTGATAATCCCAAAGGTGAATAATCAACATGTGAAGATATTCTGGACAGCGCTGACCTCTTATAGGACGAGCAGCATGTCTAGGTCGTTGGCGAGCCATTTCCGCATTACTCATGCAGGATACCTATGGCAAAGCGCAACTCTCGCCAAATGACAGCAGAGTCCGCCGTGCAAATGAACTTGCGGATGCTCTCGATAACGTGCTCCGTCCTTTTGCTTCCAGTCGCTACGGCCATGACGAGCGTGTCAACAATTTGCAAGGCGTCATACAGCGTGCGGTCAGATACGGCTACCTATTGTTCTCTCAGCCTAGCACCTGGGATTTCGACTGGATCCTTCCTAAAGAGGAGAGCGGGGATCGTATCGTGGTTTTCCCAGCACTGCTACAAGTGACTGATGAGCAGGGCAACATTCTCACTAGGCCCAGACGCATGACGGAGAAAGGGCTCGCCAACCGAATGTTCATGCGAGGCTGAGATAGGTGACACTGTGTCTTTCTACCATCGACACATCCAGAGTAAACCAAAGACATGTTACACCAAACACTTACACAGACTGAGGATCTATGCTCAGTCACCGGCTTTTCAGCGAGATGATAGCCATTCGTCTGTCTGATTAGTCTATGAATAATCAGTTAATATCTTAAATGAGTGCTTCGGACAGGGATCTTCTTAAGTTGATTGACCACTGATGGCAAATCTAGCAGCCCGATATTTCTTGTGTTGCCTTATAATAGATAGCTGGTATAGCTGGCATGATGAACATGAACATCTCTTCATTTGTGGAATGGGATGTCTACTTCTCCAGGGAGAAGATGGGTTGCACGCTTTCTGCACATGTATCTAAGCCCCGGGTTACATCTCCCAGGATGGCAAGTCGTTGCGATGTAGATCGAAGGCCTTTGTAATGGTGGCGCAAGGCAGCAGGTCTCCTTGAATAAGAGGTATGATTAGGTTGATTGCCTTTTCATAATGCATAGCCACTTAAAGCAGTAAGGTGAGTTGCACAGCCAATGAGAAATTGCCCGTCAGTACAGATTTCAGCCCTCGGTTCAATAATCCTGGTTTTGACGAAAAAGCCAAGCCACGGCTGAGCTTGTATGTCGGCGAAATTAGGGCTGAATCCTAATCAATTCGGGAGATTGCCATTTTCGTACCCTTTCAGCCCCCATAATTATAGCCTTGCAGCGTGGGGATATCCCGCTCTCTGAGCACGATCTTGAGATTACGCACCTAAAACATCGCCAAGCTCGGCAGCCAATTTCCGCCAGCAAGTATCTACACGATATGGCACTTGTCGACCCCTCAATCATCTTCACCGGAATCAACAACGCATTTAAGCTTGCCAAATTTTGCTTGGAACTTAAAGAATCGAGCGAGGAAGTCCAGGTCTTTGGCAATCTGATCAACCGCGTTCGCAAAGACCGCGCTGAAGCGATCCGACGGCGGCGAGAGACGGCGGCTCTGCTCGAACACTTTCCGCAAAAGAAAACGTGGATCGATGGGACCATCAACGACATCGACGACGTGCTCTTTCAGATTGGCAGCTTGCTTGAAGATGCGCGGCTGGATAGTCAAGTGGGCAAATCGGTGAAGCTACAATATCGCTTCGAATGGGTGTTGTCGGTGAAAGGGGAGTTCATGGTGAAGCACACACTATTAGCGACGTGTCACCAGAGTATGCTGAGTGCTATGGCGGCAATGGATGGATTAAAGTTGAGCTCAGGCGAAATTCTTGTGCCACTATCCTCTCCAGGAGAAGCAGACATGGCAGAGGCAGATAGAGAGCCCTTGAGGCCGCCAGGGTTCAGACGAAAGAGAAACAAATCGGGCTCTTTCATCGCATACGAACCTGTGCAGGTCCAAAACTTTGCTGGTGAGTTATTGTGTATACTCTGGCAAAAACGTAACTTTGCTAATGAGGTCAAAAAAAGACGAATGCGACGAGGCTCTCTCCCAGAGACAGAGCGGAGAAGTGGAAAAGAGTGTCATCATATCAGAAGAAGCCCTGTATTCACCTTCAAAACCTTCCGCGACATCGGACTCTATATGGGACGACGTTGATCCGAGTGAAATAGTCAAGGCCGCCACAAATGCGATCGAGAGACAAGGCCAAGGGATGAAAAGCGTACCAAGCATTGCATTACCTCTGCGCGAAATCGATAGAGGGGGTGGTGACATCAGTGAGCAAAGAGGGGAGCAAAGACGAGAAGGAATGTCAGGACGGCGGAGGAAGCTGGCTGCGATGTTTGCGGATGCTGGTCCAGGTTTAGCGGAATTATCCAGTTGAGATAACAAATGCGAAAAATCTCGAACGAGTGTACAGAGTATGATCTGGGCCACTGTAATTTTGCCCGCCGTCAAAGACGATGTCTAACGCATTCACCATACTTTTGCCCACATCAGAGGGTATTATACAGCAATATGCAGCTTAGAAAGATATTAAGAACTTTAAGCGCATATTCTAGCCATGATTAATTGGGATTAGGACAAAAAAAATTGGATTTTCTATTTTTTTAGATTTGTCGCTGTTGAACTAATGAGAAATGAACTGGCGGATTCTTCCAATTTTAGCTTAATTCTAAGTTGTCAAAATGTTAATTCGCACCGACACTAAGTCGACATTATTCAATCCAAGATTGTATCAAGAGGTTTCTGAAGTTGATGGTGGCAGACCAAGACGCGGTAACACTTCCCATTTACCCACCAATACCGATGCCGGTTTCGTACTGCTTCCATATTTCACTTTTAATCTTAGCAAAAAATGTCCGCGGATCAGGGCTGGTCTCATCAGAATTTCTTTGTAGAAACGCCAGTTCCGAGTCCAGCCAGACTTCTAGAAGTGCTATCTCCAGATTCGGGAGGATCTCCGATCCCGCCGGATGCGATTGGCTTCTTGGAATCGCCGATTCATAAACAGTATAATTTGGTCCGAACTTGTCCGGGATACTCCAGACCCAACTATACGTGTCACTGTCTTGTCGTTTTGACGTTGCGAATCGCATTGATTTGCAGTGATGGAATGCCCCTAAACTTCCTATGACACGAACTGTCCAATGTATCAACTCATTTGAGAGATAACTTTTTGGCTGTATATTATCTTGAAATACAGTCTCCAGTCTGAATTGCCTGCAGGGCTTTCTGTTCAAAGTTCTTCTGAATTTCCATTTTCCACGCTTCGAATCACGAATTTGCAGGGTGATCTTGGGGCCTGGAAGAATGTAACGTTAGTTAAAATTGCTCTACTTAGACGCTCTTTGAACAAGAGTAACAGCTCAAAATTCATTCAGAAAGGATGCATTCTCTACCAAACTCGTCTTTTGAAAGCAATAAGCAAATTGTAAACTTTCGGACAGGGTCATGTTCCAGCAATATGTTTGAGAACACCCAAGGCTAGGGTCTTATTCTTGAAAAGAGCTTGATGAAGTCGAGGTATCATAAATGCGAACCGTTTTGACTGACTTATCAAGGAGTTTGAGGAAATTCATTGATCTTACCCTCGCTGGTTGGCTTAATCGCCCAATTGGAGCCTTCGGGAGGAGGTTGGCAGAAGTTGTCGGTGTCAAACTCTACGAAATCTTGAAGTCTAGCCATGACCCATGCAAGTGATATGTGCGCAAGGCTATCAGATTTACTCGATCCACCTACGTTGCTGTGATAACCAACAAACCAGCATTGTTGTAGTCCAGTGTTCCTTTGTTCGAGTGCATCTTCCGATGTTTTCCAGATAATTGGGAAGAAATCTTTACGCCTCTCATGAAGAGCCAGGGCTTGAAAGGCGTTGTCGATTCCATCCAGCAAGTCAGAATCCACGAATGTAAGTCTTCGTCCAATCGCGGCGACAGTGTCCCATACAATACAAGCTTTAATACGGATCTGACGCCGCAGTAAATTCTCGTTTTGCAGAAGACTGTCGAAGGCATTTGGGTCTTTGGGATCTGGATCCCTGCCACTGATCTCTCCTCGCACGGCAAAAGTATTGGTCGCACTATCTGTATTAACCAGCCGAATCGAGAGTACGTTCTCGTTATCCTGATCTTCAGAGCGAGGCTTAGTGAGCGGATACGTTGCTCCATTGCACTCACTCCATTCCCGACAGACCACGTTCAGATAGGGAAGTCCCCGCTTTGTAAGAAGTCCGATTCTGCAGATTAGGTCGGCGACGCATCTAGCGATAAATGCTCCTCTGGAGAACCCGACCAGAATAATCTGGTCGCCGTTTGCCACGTAGTTATCGCAGATGTGTCTGTATGCTGATTTTATTTTTTCCTCGATGCCTGCAGTGTCTTTGTCAGCCTGTTCTCTCCTGCTCCATTCAATAAACTGACCACTTCCAAAACCTTGGGAGAACCGCTTGAGTAGATTCTCTTCATGGGTTCCAATTCCCTGTATATAGATGCCAATCTGGTGAGTCCCGTCGGCACTGGCACTTGCCAAACACCGGTTGAGGCGAGAAACGTTTGAGAAACGGCCATCTTGGCTATGATCGTATATCGAATTTCCAGTGCCATCACAGTAAACAATAATTCTCTTGGGCTGCTCGGTCATGATTGCATCAAGGCACTTTACGCTCGGCTTTAGCTTGACGGCGCATACGGCAAGGATGGGAAGGAATAGCGTAACCAAAGGGAACCAGCTCCGAACACCATCACCACGTCATAGAGGCTTACGATTTTCCTTTTGCGCGGACTTGGGCTGTACATATTTCCGCTGCGTATGCAAATAAAGCAGCGGTCAATGTTGAGGCAAGTGGCTCACTAAAGACATGGTTGGGTGTCAGCTCTTTAGTACTAGCGCCGGGCGCATTTCTAGATAGTATTTCACCGACCTCAGTTTCTATTGGTCGATCCTCGCAGAGCCTCCACACGTCCTGGGCACGACCTCAGGTAAAGGGTGTGAGGCGCAAAGGAGGCATCCAATTGCAAGTACAAAGCAACAATCTTTTGGTGTTCCAACACTGCTATACGGTTGTGGACAAGTCTCCACTTTGCTTTTGTCTGCCGCCCGAAGCCAAAGAAATTCAGCCCTATTACGTCTCTTTTACATCAAAAGTCGATCTAACATTCATTTACTCTGCCTTGTATACCTAGATACACAGCCAGCCGGATGCGGCGGCACCCTAGTCTCTAGGCTGCATCCGTTGCAACATAAAAGGTTGCGACTACGGGCCCTATAATGAGCAGGCTTTCGTTCAGAAAGGCTGAAATTCATGAATCTGAATATCCACGTTCGTTCATCTTTATTTCTTTACCCCAAGCAAATCGTGAATTTGATCCATGTCAGAACTCGAAACAGTAGAGCAGACAGGTCCTGCCAGAGCTGGCCACGAGGCTACCGCTCAGGAATCGGCACACTCTCATGGATTGCATTTACTCTTTGGAAAGTCAAACGCCACTGTACGGTAAGCGTCAATCCTCGTTCATTCCCTTTGGCCAAGAGATAGTTGGCTTGAAATCAGCGCTGCCATTCCACTTATTCTTTGGAATAGCTCTCGAAACAACGTCTTTTGACTCTTTTCTGGTCATGTAAGACTGAAAAATCTACAGTACCCATGGGAGCTGAGCCAAAGATTTTTTTAAAGATTTCTCAACTTTTGAGCCTTTACTTCATCGTCTTTGCATGCAATTATTGATCTGTTTTTATTGACCTTGATTGGTAGATTTATATTCGTCGGTGATCTCATATTCTCGTTGAACGCCAGAGAGACACAGCCGAGCCTGCCTCTGGAAACTTATGGCCGTGCGTTTTGGCATGCCTATCTCGGCAAGTCACGGAAGGTGGTCCACAATGCCAGTGGTTATGCCTTCGTATACCGCACCGGTGCTGTGAAGAGCTTGCCTGACATTGTTTCTTCTACTGTATTGAAGGGGTGGGCAGAGCACCTTGCAGCTCTTCTGGTCCATACGGAAGAAGGTGTCGCTCCACATATTATCCTCGTCGGTCACGGTTATGGCGGCTTAATATGTGAACAGGTACAAAAGAATGACCCCTCCCAAAATTTTCATTAGAAACCCGCTCCATCAAAAAATCCCATTCCTTTGTCCATTCTTGTCGCACTTCTTAGCTGGTCTAAGCTCTAGAAAGGGCTCTAAACTACATTTCGTTCTTAACACGGTACGTAGGGATAAACATCATCTAGGCCTGACAGTTTCTATAGACCATCGTGTTGTTGGACAGCAGATCCGACAATTCTCCGTACCGCAGTGCTCAAACTCGGATCCGCGGGCTCGGTCTCTTGTCAACACCACACTTCCGCGCTGGACTTGCGCAATGGGTCATTCTCTCTGCAAAAGTGCTTGGAATAAAATGCAAGAAAAGTGCACAAAAGCAGGATTGGTCGCAATGTACCGAAGACTTCACGACAATTACAGAGATGCAGAATAGGTTTTGCAACATCTTTGCAGGGCCTGCAAATGGTACGAGGATGGTCTGCTGCTTTGCTGAACGCCCGGACCCACAAACCCAGCTTGTAGGTCCCTTCATGTGATTTCTGCGTATATTTAATCATCTCAGCTGACTTCGCAAGACCATATCTTCAGAATGGTGTATACTGCCTCGCATTCGGCCCGTTGCAATGCCCTCGAGTCATTTCGGTATCACCTCATTCGACTCTTCAGATCGAGACAGACGTTCAGCGCAAGCTCTCAACGATGTCATCGCTCTAATGGACAAGTGGGCATGGGAGTTGGAGAAGGGGGAGGTTCGCTACGATAATCCATTTGATGCTGGAAGGTTCAAACGATATGTTGGTTCTTCAAGGAATAACGATCCTGCCCGTGAGTGGGACCCAAAATCCCTCACTTCCTACTTCACAGTCGATTCCGAGTTCGCCACTGGCGAAGGCGTTGCATTGGGGGACTTCATGGAATCCACCGACAAGCCTTTTCAGTTAATTGCAAAGAAATCTGATATATTACATACCACTGAGCAATTCATGCGATACGGTCCATCACAGAACATAACAAACAGCTACGAGCCGTGGCAGTCGCTGGTAAGCCACTCATTTAAAGACGAAAAATTTGAGCGTATTATCAGGAAAGAATGGTCCAGAGGCCGTGCAGTCGAATATCTGGAAGCAGCGTCGCACAGAGAGGTCATCCAAAAATATATATTGAAAAAAGATGCGTGCCTGTACTTAGTTACAGGAATTATCGTTGGGGTTACGGCTGCTGGGTCTACCAAAGTAGTTGGGTACAAGGTCTTATGCATCATCTCAAAGCACGCTGAAGGGGGTGATTCATCACCCGGGCAGATCAGCAATCTTAACTTGGTGATAAGGGAACAGAAAGCTCGATCGTCGAATGAAGCTGAAGAGCCATCACACCAAGATGCTGAAGCGCCATTGCAGCAAGAAGCTGAAAAACAGCTATTAGAGGAGACCAAGGAGCTGTCACAGCAAGGTGCTCAAGAACCATTACAGCAAGAAGCCGAAGAACGTCCATTAAAGAAAGATAGAGAGCTACCGCAGCAAGCTACTGAAGGACACTCACAGCAAGAAGTTGAGAGACCGTTACAGGAAGATGCCGAAGGAACGTCACAGCAACAAGCTGAAGATCAGCCAATGGAGGAGGCTGAAGAGCCACCACGGCAAGAAAGTGAACAAAGAACACAGAAAATTGAGGTGGAACAACCACAGCATACTGCTACAAGGCGATTATTGATTCATGGAAAAAAGTATTTCGAGAAAGTGAAAAAGCTCACCGGTCATATTGTCGTGGCGAGTGCGGCTAAAGTCTCGCAGTCTTCAACTTCAGAGGTCTCTGTGGGGATACATGATGTGGAACCAATCAGAAATCAAGAGGAAGAACAAGTATGAAATGTCAGATCTAGACATGCGAGTTCTTTTACACAACTCATTAGTTACTTTCTAGACCTTCCCAGCTACGGCCTCATAGTTTATGTGCCACGCAAGCCCTAATAAGTCCCGGAATGTACCCATTGGAGGCAACACCATACGCAACAGCTTACGCAACGCATGTGATATATCAGCTGCTCAGTGCTCTAGAATTTATCATGATATTTGAACAGAAATGGATATTACTGACTACCAGGGTTATAGCAATTATTTACGCAATTATTTCAAGGTTAGGACGAAAGTCGAGTTTTTGTAGCACTATGGCAGGCCCTCTATGCTGTCGTTTCCAGCCCTTGATGCTCAAGACTTGCGAGTCGCTCAAATTCTGATCCTGCCCTTCTAGTCTTTCCAAATTGCCGTGATCAGTCTCAAGTCTTATCGCGGGGGGCATGCTAAATTTAGAGACGAAGAAGATCGAAGATGTGAGGTGTGCGGAGACTGCATCACAAGGTGTGGAGTATCCAAAGAATGGCACGATGCTATAGGCTGAGGTCAAAAGACCGTTTCATGCACGAGCCATGCCTTAGTCATGCAGCGCGTGCATCTTTCCCGAGCGGCAAGCACGGGCCCTGGCAGATTTGTTGCTGACCGCCTTTGCGATGTCAACAACCGCCCGCTTCCCGTCTCTAAACATTCGATCGACTTAGTTGACTGCTCTGATTCTTCCCACATCTGAAACAATTCCTGAGAACAATTGGCACTACTCAATCTTTAATTCACTGCTTTAAACTTTAGACGCTCCAAGATATTGTCTCAAGCCTCTTCGCCCCGAAAGGTCCGCCTGTTCCTTCAAAACTCTTAGCGCTTTGCCCCGCGCCCCGAACAAACCACAGGCACCTCACTCCAAACCCGTACTTCAGTAGACTGATTTTCCATTCGATTTCTTGCCTGCCCGAACCTTCAACTTTAGGACTTAGCCCAGGTGCAGGAAAAAAAGGGCGTTATCCGGCAGAACCTCTTGTTACTACACATCATATTCACTACACAAGCAAGCGATGGATGTGGATACAACGCGTCGCAACAAAAAGCCACGCCCGATCAGTGAGGCAGAGAAAGAGCGGCTGGAAGAGTTTGTGGAGGCCATTCATTATAGTGCTCGGTAGGCTGCTTCCAAGTTGTCTTACACACCATCACTCCTGGTTTGTTGCAACCCGGTGTCACACGCTACGAAACTCTCAACCGTCGGTCTGCGGATGTGCTAACATCATTGGGAATGGCAGATACGCAGACAACGAATACGAGTACCGCCACGTACAGCTGCCTAAGCAGATGCTTAAAGCAATACCGAAAGAGTATTTCGATCCGTCTCGGCAGACATTAAAGCTCTTATGGGAGGAGGAGTGGCGGGGACTGGGCATCACGCAGAGTCTAGGCTGGGAACACTACGAGGTGCATGAACCGGAGCCGCATATATTGCTGTTCAAGTAAGTTGGCGTCAATCTTCTACTCGAAAGCTCTTCGTAGGATATGATTGGGATTGGCATACAATGTACAATTTGATGACGTTATGCTTCAATTATGTACATGCAAGCTGGAGAAGTTTCTGACGAAAACGCAGACGACCCATAAACTACCAACCTCCAACCCACTAGACGACCTCGACTGAGCGTTCCGATAGCATAATTCAATGTCAAAGGCAGATCAGGGCCGGGTCAGGCCATAGGGAAGTCTGGAAACGGAACTGGTTGTGGCTTCCAAGAGAGATGCTGAGCACGACATACCAATCTCGCCCTGCGACACATGCAGAACAAACAGCAGCCCAGGCTTGTGGTGAAGGTTCTGAAGCGGCAAAAAAAAGTGATGGGCCTGATGTAAGTGCCCTGGATGTCGCATGTCTCGCATCCCTTCTCTGTAATGCATTTTCTCTCTGTCCATAGTTGCGCCGTGTCTGCGTGGCGTGGGTTCGAGAAATCCGAGCTTGCCCGGCAATTTTGCTATGCTTTGTCTTTCCAACAGATTATATGATACATCCATGTCCGTAGCGAACGTTGCATACGTGTCGAGAAGCTGCGCGGTTGCGATCTGTATCCTGAATGAAGCGGGGGACGCGTATTCGCTCACCCTTTTCCCATATGTACCTGTCTCCCAGATCCGGATTGCCAAGTGGTAGCGACGTTACCTGGTCACCCACCTTGACCTTTACGCGTTCAAATAACGGACGGATATGCACCATGTCTTCAGTTATTATTGTTTTTATTGCTGGGATAGTCATAGGTAAGTCTAGGGGAGAAGGCGGGCGATCAAGAGACCACGCTATTGAGACATGAAGAGGCAGGCTCTCGTTAGTCATTTTGTCTTTCTCGCTGTTAGGGCTATGATTTGGATCTCCGGAATCTCCGCTGTGTTGCAGCTTTGAAGGTTCTTTACGCTTTCGCCGATCAGTCATAGTGGTCCAAAGAGATGGCTGACTATCAAGGATTTCCGCCTTTCCTGCGGAAGCTCCTGATGCCTCAGGCAATGGGCGCGCAGGTTCGAACTGGACCGGAACCGGATCTCTATGCTCTGGCCCATGGCTCTGCTGATACAGCATGGTCTGTTCAAATCTTGCAGCAACGGAATTAGTCCGATCGAGAAGTTGCTGCATGGTTGTATGCTCTTCACATTTCAGGACAAGAAACCAGCGGCTGCCGTCGTTATTGGAAACCCACTGCAGCTCGATGAATCGGACCCGAAAAGGGTCCGCCTTCACAGTATAGGCCATTTCCTCAAGGAATTCATGGCGCTGCTCAGTCTTGATGTTGAGGGTCGTGGAAAGGGAGATATGCAACCGTCGCGGCGTAGCGGCATCATCGAGCTTGTCAACGTGCAGAGGATGTATGGGTTCCGATGGCTTAGAAGGATTCGTGGATGAAGAGGAGACGCCGACAGCAGCCTCTAGGTTGGATAGAATAGAGGTGATGGGCTCACATTCTGTTGGTGTGGGCACCCCTCGTACAGTCAGTCTACAAAGTTCGACTCGAGGCTACAACATTTCCTCTCAGTGATTATAGTATCACATCGTTACAAGGCAATGGTGGTGAAGAAAGCAGGACATACACTCTAGATATACATGGCTTGGCCAATTGCCTGCGACATGGGGCGTGATGCGCTTCCTTCCACCATGGAGATTTGGGTCATCGAGTGCGCTAACTCGCGGCTCTATTGTGTACAGGTCATAAAACCGGCGAAAGCGTATGTCAGACAAGACCGGCGGAGACCTCTGATCTTGCTCTCGATCATCGGTTAGATCATTCTGAACCTCGCTTGAGCGCTTGCGCTTCCTGCCACCACTCTGCAGATGTGTTTCTTGGTCTTGGTGTTCTGTTCTCGCGTCGTCATCCGAATCCGAGTCTGGGTATCCCACCAGCTTCATCTCCCTTCCTTCCCCTGGAAGACGGAAAAGGGCATGAATGATTGGTGGAGAAGAAGAGGAGGGCTGGAATCGGGGATGGTATGATGCCAGGAACAGGAAGGGGCAGGCGTGACAGGGCCCGCAGCAGGGTCTGGTGCCAAGTTCAACGGCCACGCACGGGCCGAGAGACGTCAGAGTGGAGCCGTGATGTCACTGGAGGGAAAAGGAAGAGGAAGCGCGGATCATAACGGCAGGAGGCAATGAGACTCGTAAGCTGCCATCTTGCTCTTTCCTCATACCCTCTCCTTTCCTCGGTATCTATTTTCTGTCTACACTCAATCATACCTCTCCAATTATTTTGTTGAAAGTTGAAACCAACTCAAACCATTCACAATGGGTACCATGGAAGCTAAGGACGTAAGACAGAGGTTCCTCTGTTGCCATCAAACTCAAAAACTGACTATACTCTACCCAGGCTCACAAGTACCTGATTGATCCTTTGACCGAACCTGAGCCACATGTTGACTCGGGCCTTAACACCCACTACACTTCGACCTTTGCTCCTAAGGAGGACTCATACCCGACTCCTCCACAATCTGCCTCTCCCAAGCGGGACAACAACCCCTTCCATTCCTCGCCAAAGCGGGATAACAACCCTTATCGTCGTTCCATTGACGAAAAGAAAGATAGTGTCAATGTCTACAGCAGAGAATATCCCTCTCCGCCACAGTCGTCAAGTCCCCACCGTGAGAAATTTCCTGCGCACCGAGAAGAAGCATTCGCCGACTACGCACCGCGTGAGCGACGAAGTCTTGATCAATCATCCCCCAACAAAGCTTCCGATATTAATACCACGACCACTCGCCGACGCGGTAGCTCGCTTAAGGAGCGCTACCCCGGCGACCAATCCAACCAACCCCTCAGCATTATCCGCCGAGAGAGCAAGCGCGCTCATCGGTCCCCCCACCTGAGCAAACGTCACATGCCTGGGGCCGACATGATCGACCGTCTAGATGTCGTCGGCGGTCGCTACCACCACGAAGGACCTTACGATGCCGCGCTTTTGTCGCGCAACACCTCCAACGACAGCAGTCCCCTTGCTGCAGTTAGCGACTCCATCAAGGAAACTCTGAAGGCGACTCCGCAGGAAAACATCAATAACTCTATCAGGAGTCATCGCCCGTTGGATGGAACTGCGATCGTGCCTCCTGGTGTGGAAGATCGCTTTGGGCGTACCTTTGAATACAAGGAAGATGGCAATCTGATGGTGGACAACGACCCTGCTGGTGGAAGCTACAGGAGGTGGCCCGGCATCGTATGTCTCAGACATCCGATTGTAGCTCCATGCGACGACCATTGCATGCTAACACTTGTACTAGGATTACAATCCTGACGACATCCATGGCAAAGGCGAGCCCTTTTACTCCCTGGAAAAAGCTATCAAGAATCACAAGATTTCCGATGAGCCTGGCGAGGGACAGGGCGCTATTGAGCTCACAGAGACGCCCAAAGGTACTCAGGCTTCTTCTTCCGGCGTCGACACTCGGGACCCCGTCGAGGTTGTCGGAAGCTCGAGTAAAATGGTTGATCTTGAGCACGAGGCGAGTATGCGGCAGAACGGCTCTTCCGCTAGGAAGGGCGAGGGTTTCATGAAAAGGATTGGGAGTCTACGGAGAAGAAAGAACCATGACGAGTAGATCTTTACGAATACACACCGAATGTTTGGCTTGTACGATTAGGAATAGAGGGATGTGGAGAAAAGATGTCGATGTCTAGGTATTCCGCTACAAAGAATAAGTGGGCGCATTGGCAGCACATGGTCAGTACAACTCATGTGTCACAATAGCACATTTTCTTAATTTTGTACATATATGCGCTTATCAGCAACCGTGTGAGGTAATAATAGGAAATATGGAATACATGGTCTTAGGGACAAACTTCATTTTGCAGGTCACTCGCATATTTGATGATTGTCATGTTGTAAAATAGGGTTTTAGGAAGTCAACACAAGGATACGGTTGCAAGATTTAGGGCGAAAATCTACTAATTACGTATCTTCACCATTGCTAGGTAGTGTGCCGGTGTCGGTTTTAATGGTTGGATACGCACCCAATACAAAGCCAGTGACCCCAGTTGCAATTGCATTGCGTTGTTTATAGTCAAGATAGTTGGTTTGGTCAGTCGTAACTTGTGCATTGACACACATGCCGTGACATTTGGTTTTGACCGCTGCTTGTCATCATTCAAGCACTCTGCAGATTGTGGGCGCTGACGCCACTCAGCTGTTTCTTTCATCTTTACTTTAATAACTTCTGCATGTAGGAACCGTTTCGAAAGAAGGACTGGGGCTTGCAATTAGTCTGCACGGGCTGGTAGAGCTTCCGCTTAATGATGCCTCAGCCTTGCATGTCGCTGACCTCGGCAAAATCGGCCCTCGAGAACATTATATTTGACTCCAGAAATCGATACCTTATCGCAGCTTCTTGTATAGGAGGTCAGTCGTGTAGCACGCGTCTAGCCTGGAAATCTGGGCTTGAATCTCAATGTCCGAGTGATGGATAACGGATCTTCCTTGATCCAGAGCCAGGGCCAAGACTTTCTTTGGGTCGTGACCAGCCTTGCGCTGCAATAACAATTTCGGAAAATGCTCCTGACGGAAGCATGATTGGCACCAATCAAAGCCTTCCAATCAGGAGACTTGGATATCAGCGCTAAGATATCTCACCCCCTTTCTGCCAGAATAATCCTGTCTTTTTACATTCAATTACTTCTCTACGCGGCAACATTTATCGATACGACGAATTTGTACCAACGCTTAGCGCTTAGCTTGGGGCCATGTGCAATGTCCTAGACAAGGAGGTTTGAACGCAATATTTATTTCATATGCAGTATCAAGTGTAATGCTGTGTAACAGTTAGGCAGGTACGAAGGTATCGATAAAACAGATGTAGGCCCAGTTGCCTTGTTTGTTCGGTGAGCGGTTCTGTGCATATATGCGGAGAGGAGGCAGACGAGCTCCTGCTGGCTTGTCAGTTTAAAAGGGAGGACGATACAGGGATGGAACGTGATTGTGACCTTTGCCAGTGCTACTGAAGACCTTATATGCGGGACATCTATATAGAGATCTTTGGTTTGCTTTTCGTTACAATTTCTTGCCAACAAGTGTTGGTCCCGGAGACCTCATCGATCTAAGTTTGGCTAACCACACTATGAGCACAACGTATCTTTTGCATGGTCGGCTCAAGCAGAGCGATATCCAGAATGACAGTCAAGGCCTGCGCAGGGGCGTAGACGCAGACACAATCCGGAAAGCATTGAAGCATCCGCCAACCTAGTAAGCTCGGGCGTTGGCTGGATATCCGGCAGCTGCTAACAATATACAGCTCCTTCATCGAGCGACTCTGGCAAAATCCAGACAACGCAAGCGAGGTCAATGCGTTTATAGATAACCTAGTTGTCCTCGCATGGTTCGAGCGAATCAAGGATGCCACGCTGAAGAAGGAATTTCTTGCATACAACATCGTCGATATTGATCAAATTCATTTTTGTGATCAACGATTGCGGGTCAGACTGATATGAAATGATCTTCCTAGCAAGGATTTTTTTATCTTATCGACTATGTCAAGTTCAAGGCGTTGCGGTCAGCGTCGATTCCACAAACTGATCTCGATGACTTGGACAAGGAGGCGAAGTCTCTTGGTACACAATGCAGTGGAACCATCGATCCTTCTCGCAAAAGCATAATCAAGCCATTAATGGAAGACCTCGACGTCAACGTCAAATCGATTCCTGATAAGAAGACCAGAAGCGAAGTTCTCAAGAGCAACAGATCCGTGGTGGAGCTCGCATACGCCAGCTTTCTCCAGAACAATGCCAATCATACTGATTGGTTCACCCTCCATGTTATCATGACTGCCTGTAGTTACGTGAGTCCATGATCTTTTGACACATTTAATCCGCACTGACAGCTTTCAGGACTGGTCGAAGCTAGCTATTACGGTAGGAGCAGCCTACATCACTACTTCACCTGTTCATTCACCTGCCTTCGCCTCCTCCTCCTCTTCTTCTTCTTCTTCTTCAGAGCACAACACCAGATGAATACAGAGACAGATCTTCGCTTGTGCCCTCACACTAGCAGTCAAACTTTATGACATCCCATCAACGCTGAAAATTATTTTCCATTGTGTTCATGCTGCGTCCTTTGGCTAATCCTGACAGAGGGGCGTTTCTTTGATATGTGGATCCAGCCTAATGTTCTCGTAAAAGATAACAAAGCGGAGCTATCCGACTACGCCAACACGCTGGCAAGTAAGGAATCCTCTTCTGTTCTTTTTGTTCCCATAATCCTAAGCCTCGATAGCGTTTCTCGATCAGAACTCGCAATTTTGGGCTGCCGAAAACGGAGCGCAGGACATGGAGGTGTGGAACTCGCTTTTCCGGACGGCCTTGAGGCTAGAGGTTGCGCTTTTCGAGAGCAGCCAGAGTCGAACAGTGGCTGAGGACTTATCGAAGCTTATGAAACGGCTTTCTGCAGATGCACAAGGTCCGAGATGATTTGTGCGACGATCAAGTCTTGCGATTCAGCTGTGAGCTGCTGGCAAACTATTAGGAAGCAAGAGACAGAGGACACAAGTGTGAATTGCAGTTGACTCATTGATTGCTATCGAAGTGAATCT
This sequence comes from Bathelium albidoporum, assembly GCA_021031095.1. Taxonomy (NCBI): domain Eukaryota; kingdom Fungi; phylum Ascomycota; class Dothideomycetes; order Trypetheliales; family Trypetheliaceae; genus Bathelium; species Bathelium albidoporum. Next base: position 46,884 of record JAGFVP010000054.1, read on the forward strand.
ATGAAGGTGAACTACCTGAGGTATTAAAGTAATAGGCTTTCACGTGCTTGTCCTAACAAAAACGATCGGCCTTCGATCGATCTAGCGTACACGCGTTCAAAAAGAGCCAGATCACAACAGATGCCAGTAGAAATGTCATACAAACCACTTGCACGAATCAACAGTCTGAGACTAAATTAGAGCGCCCATCAGAGAGCAAGAAAAGAAATGTCGGCCAAGGAATCATCCCACAAAAAGTCAAATCGAGATCACGATATCGAGCCTAAATCAATCAACATCCTCCCACTAGCGAGTCGCAACTGGCTTCAACGTCAGTCCAAGCTGCCTAAGGATCAGTGAGCCTTGACCGATAGAATTACGGGAAGGGAAAATCCTTCCAGGAATCGCCTTCGGCAAATCTGACCAGCATGCGAATGCCGAGGATTATGACGAGAATACCAATATTGGGAAGTGCGAAAAGGAAAAATCCAACTCAACCAAGTACAATGGCGCTTGCACCAATGCCGTTCTTAACATTACCATGACTGGTGGTCTCGATAAGACTACTTACACTTATAGCCGCGGTATGCTACCAAAGGCTTGCGAGAAGTGATAGTACCGCGGCGGCCGCATTACATGCAAGGCTCCCGTTGGCCATAAGCATATTGGGAAATTGTTTGACATCGATTTCTTCCCTCGACCCTGGAAAGGTGCTTAATCCAAGGGTGGATAAAGCGGCGAATGCGGCTAGAATACTGAACTCGAACGCTATCAGCCAAATAACTCAATCAAGGGAGCTGCAAAAAATAGCGGTTGAAGAAAAAAGTAGACTTACAGTAAACCTGGGAAGATAAGGCTGTCACAAAACTCTGTGGCTGTATTGAGCAGATTCAGGGCATCTTGATCTGCGTCCAAGTGCTTCAATAGTTCAGCAGCACTTCTTTTACATAACCATGATGCTCTTGAAAGTGATGTGCAGATGGAGAAATAGCCAGTTCTGCTTTCAAGCTGTGAGCTGCTTGGCGCATTTACAGAAACGGATCGAATATTGAATCGAGGCTTCCAAAATTAGACATCCGACTTAGACTTTGATATGATGTAAATATTTGAGATCAGTGTCCCGGAGGTACAGCCAGAGAGAAGTGAAGCTCAAGGAGTTGTCAGCGTGATAAACTTAGATTCCGATAAAGATGTCCGCACAAATAAGCACAATACCGATAATGTTGATACAACTAAATAGATGTTGATGCCAAATACGGATTAAGGCCAAATCGGCCAATGAATGGCCTGATGGGGTCGGCGATCCTCATATAAAGCTTGAAAACGGAGAAATGACAGACTCGATCGTATGCGAGAAGACATATTCAGCCTTCCTGGGAACTTGTCTCCTCTCAGTCCAATCATATCGAGAATAGCAGCCATAGCTCTTTGCATTTTCCAGGTCAACTATCCTTTGGAATTGTCGGCGCCGTCTTCACCCTCATTGATACTTCCAGTCAGCTCCAATGGCTCAGGTGGAACAACAAAGCCTACAGTGCCATCTGTACATATTCGCCGCCCACGTTCCAGCAAAACGGGAACCCCACCCAACCTCGGCATTGTTCGCTTCGCTGTGCTTTCCACGCTTAGGTGGTATTAGAAGTTGCGGTTCAACCGCCACTGTTAATGTCTCGCTTGCTTCTTGGTGATCGGAGTCTATGAATAGAGCGTTGAAGCCGTGGTGGGAAGGCGATTGGGGGAGTATAAGTTCCAGGTCGGATTTCGGGTGATCTTAATTTTGCTCGCCCGTTGAAATCTGTGGTACCTCCTTCAAACTGCGCCGTAGTAGATTTTGAGAAAGTGGAAGCTGTGGAAAAAGTCCCTGTCGGTCCTCCAGAACTATAGGGTCGACGCCATAATCGATCATGAAGATTTCGTCAAATGGGTCTATATTTCTGCCAGATGGTGTCACGAGTGCCAAAGCTTACTTTTGGTAGTTTTCTTCTAACCGTCTACGTCCTTGTTTGGATGGTGGTTTCGCTCTTCCTCCTCTTCTTGCTCTTCTTGTTGATGACAGAACAAAAGTGATACCACTTCTATTCAAAGTTATGATGGATTATATACACCATCAGTTAAGAGGAGCACAGTCCAAAGGAGGCACGAAAGGACCAAATTTATTGTCCTCATTCTTATCTGAGTGCGAGGAATCGGAGTAAGCGCTTGGCGAAGGCAGATTTGCTGCAGCAACGTCTTCAATTGGCGTATACGCACGCTTACCTTCCACCTAGGCTGAACCGTATCCTCCCATATCGAAGGGAGGATTTGATAGTCCCCGGGATCAAAAAGGTCATGGCCGCCTTCCTTAACGAGGTCGCCAATAGCATCGATATGAGAGCATGCTTCGCTTATGAGGTTTGGCATGTTCTACCAGATAGATCAGTTTTATCTCGAGTGTCACGCAACAAAATAAATACCTTCCACTTTTGACATCGGTTAAAGGGCCATTTGAACTTCCTATCAACAGCATCTCTGAACACAGTTGATGGCTGTGAAGCAGACGGAGAAGAGTCCTCTACATCGAATTGTACACGAGTTGGCAGACCCTCTGCCCTAGGTTCATCTTTACCTTCCTCTCCAGTGTGTCTCCTCGTTGTCTTGGGCCCGTTCATGGCTGCCACCGCGTCCAATCGCGATGCGAACGGGTGTTGAAGATGCTTGACCTATGTGCTCTGAAAGGGCTGCAAGAATTCGTCAGTCTCGGCACTGGAGAGGCTGAGCCAACGACCTCGAAATAAAACCAAGAGTATCTACGAAGAAACAGAGAGATGATCAAACGTTAACTCTCGGATTACTAATGCTCATATCACACATGTGTTGAAGTAGCTTTGCTGAAGACTCCTGGGAGAGGGCAGGGAAACTTGCGGACTATCGATTTCACCACAGTTCCACATAGTTCTCTCCGTTCTGCCATCCCACTTCAGCTTTATGGCCTTGCCATGTTATGAGACCTTTGCAAGACGGACCAATAGGCTCAAGGGGGCCAAAGCCTGCAGTTTGATGATACCTTCAGCCTTGTCGACGTCATGACAGAACTCCTGCTGTCAAAAGGTACTGTCAAGGTTACACAAGGTGCTGCCTCAGCAGCCACAGTACCAAACTATGGAGATTCGACTGCTCTGGACCGTTTAGCTGATAAATTGCTGAGTTTCAGAAGGATGAGATCTTGGATGAATAACAGGGGCTGGTTTTATATATAAACAGCTCAATTCCCGTAGAGATTGAATCGAGACGGTGCTGCAAAACTGTGATTATTGACAATACTTGCCCAGGGCTGGGTTGCGATACCTCCTTGCGGCTTGTCGAAGCGTGACAGATGTAATCCCTACGTGCTGATTACGATTATGCAGCAGACTAGGTCTTGATATCGTTCTTGAGTCTGATCTGTGTTCTGGCCTTGGTCGCGGCGTTCTCACAATTTCGTGCAGGTAAAACTTCGGAGTTCAGCCCATGTTCCCGACCTTGACAGCAGGTGCTTAACCTACGACTTGCCTAGCACCTGCTAAAAGTGGAACTTTCTCGACGGCGTTACGGCCAGATCATTTGTGATTGAATTCACGAGTGCCCGCGTTGGACTCGAAATGTCGCTTTGATTAGGGGACTTACTGAGCCAGACGTATTGAACTCTGCCTAAAACTGTCGCCGCCTATCAATTTGCTCAATGAGCGCGTGCTAATCGTGAGCCTTATCTACCGGGAAGAGACTGAATCATCCACGTATTCTTCGCATGTTGTTGTATATTGATTTTACAGTTGGAATGCTGATCTGAGCCTTGCTAAAGCCATTGCACTTGAAAAATTATGCGGTTGCTGGCGTTGCTAGTTGAGTATTGGTATCGTGTCTGGAAGAACTGCCTCTCAGGTTTGTGCTGTTCTTGCCATCTATTTAGGGGAAACAAACCTGCAGCTGGATCAAGGTCGTGTGTCAAGTCTATACTTAACCCGGAATTGAGACGAGATATAACAGCATTCTCAGGCTGACAAATTGACTCGATACAGCAGTCCGCCATTATGACCGAGGAGACTCGAGGCTCTCGGTGGTCGTCCCGCCCCATCAGTCCAGCTGATATTCCTCTCCCCATGTCCCAGCAATCTCTCGACTCACGGTCTGAATCCGCAACAAGATCGTATTCTGCGGTTCAAAATACCGTTGGAGATATCGACGCGACTCAGATTCCCCTTCCTCCCTCAGATGTCGATTCTCTTTCGGAAGAGAGCCCTCGAGCCTATGCACCGAATAGTCCGCAGAGGCTAAACCTGATACTTCGTGATGATACCAAGGAACCTAGCCGACACGAAACTGCTATCGCGAAGCCATCACAATTGAGCTACATGGAGAAAGTATGACTTTATGCCACTGAGGTGCCCAACCTTGGCATCGTAAGCTCAAACGAAGTTTGGTTTCCGTCAGCAGGAAAAGTCTTATGTTACAAATTTGACATCCTCTGCAAGAAACCAAAGCGGAAATGGAAAATGGCGCAACGGCACTCTCAGAATGTAATGGAAAAGTTTCGCGAAGCTATGCTTGAAGATATCTCATCCTCGACATATCTACGATTAGCATTGGTAGGAGATCTTTCACCAGATCTGATGGAGGTTGTTGGGTCAGTCATGGACGCAAGTCTGGAGTTCTTCGAAGAGCACCTACATAATGGTGGATATCAGAGCAACAGGAATAAAGACTCATTCGGGACTCGGGGTATTGATGCATCCCCTAAAGGATATGTGATATGGTATTGGCCAAAGTCGAGAGAGGAAAAGAAGCATGAATTGGTGAGAAGTGAGCTACGAGCTGCTTATATACATGATTGCTTCTGTGGAGCGCTGTTTCCAAGCCTTCTGAAGCTGCTTTCGAACCTCACTTGTTACTTCCGTAACATAAGTTTTACATTGCGGAACGTACTGAGAACTTCTGGGTCATTTTGTTGCTGAATGGTAGGCAAGGGATCCAACAGCAGTAATACTAGTTCACGCGGTCAGCATTACATCTCCATGTGCATAGACATACTCGCCAACTGTGGAGTTATCCACTTGTCTTGTCCAGAAAGTCATCTTCTCCTCCCACGCAGTAGGGAACACTTTTCGCGATCTAGCAAACTGCATATTTGGCTCGGAAGATAAGTCCCAGTTGCGCCGGAAAATATTCGTCGTTAGCTCAACTGGATGCATCCTGCTGCACTGATAAGGGTACGAAGCCTGACGAGCCTTCCCTGCGACCGGCGAGGAGCAAAAATTAGCCGACCGAATAGTAGGGAGGACTGGACGGAGCCAATTCAGCGAAGCGTATTGTTATGGAAGTAACAAATGAGGTTCGAAAGCAGCTTCAGAAGGCTTGGAAACAGCGCTCCACAGAAGCAATCATGTATATAAGCAGCTCGTAGCTCACTTCTCACTAATTCATGCTTCTTTTCCTCTCTCAACTCTGGCCAATACCATATCAACTTAGGGGTCCCTCCATGTTTGCTTCTGGCGATTCCCTGCTTGGAGCAAGACCAGTCAGTCAAGTAAAAAGATCTCTTATTCCGAAATCCATCATGAAGGTAATTGAAGATTGGATCATGCACAAGACCCCAGAGGGTTCATACCTACCGCCATTGGAGGCGCTCTTCACAGTGGTCCATGGCGAAGTCATAGGTCTTATTAAAGTGATGAGGTCGCACCTCAAGACATTCGCGAAAAAGGCACAAGCACTACCGTGCTCCAAGTTGAGGAATACATCCTTCACTGGCGCTCTACATTGAACCGCTATCGCTGCGAGTTGTCGAGACTCTTACGTCGACTCTCAGACTTCAGCCGTTTTATCCACATGCCGATAGAGTCTAGGTCAAGTTTAGGCCGAAACCCGAAATCCAAGTCCTTGATAAATTTATTCGGCACGAAGTCCTCTCACTCCTTGGTAGCGCAAGCGGCCCGCGAAATCAAGGAAGCTCTGGACGAGATAGACGGACTTTTCAACGCTCTGAGAGCCGAGATGTCCATTGCAGACAGCCGACGTAGCATTGCCGAAGCTGAGAGCGTGTCAAAGTTAACCGAACTTGCGTTTCTTTTCGTTCCGTTGACTTTTGCTGCGAGCATCTTTAGCATGCAGATCCAACAACTCCAATCGACCATGCCCTTGCCCTAATTTGTAGTAGCATCAGTAATCCTGCTATTTCTGTCTTACTCTATGCGTCTTGCCATAAGGAGTCCAGGGCTTGCTGAGTTCAAAAGGAAGTGCTATATGCTCGCAGGCGAAGAAGCCGCAATACCCGACTCTCGTAGGCTTGGCACACATGCATTACTCCGGTGGGCGTTCTTGCAAACAAAGCCAATCTTGCAGCGGGCTGTCATCTGGATGCTGAAAATCTTATTCCCAGCGGCACTCGTGTTGGCTTTATTTGGAGCTTTTAGTTTCCCAATAATATTATTGTGGACGCGCGGGACAAATCTTGGGTTTGCTGCAGTGATTACTGTGGTGGTTGTTGCGATCAATTTTGTAGTATGTTGGTTTTTGCTAAGCGCCATACTGTATCTCTTGGGTTTCTCTTGGAAGGACGCCTGAAGATAACGGAGGAGGATGCTTGATTTCGAGGGCTACGCGGACAGCGTTGATGATTAAAATGACTCGCAACAGCAATTCCAGTATAAAAGGTGGAAAGTCGCGCTTGGTTTCACCGTCGTTTGAACGCTTCAACTAGTCGACATCCTTTCCCATGAGACATCAAAGTAACACATGAATGCAATGAGAGTGAAAAGGAATGCATTCTCAAGCCTGGGAAACTCCGGAACTGCTAGAGTATGCGCGTTGTACTCCCAGCATATGAAGCCAGCAAACCGCCCGGTGATACGAAGTAGTTGTTGAGATCTACTAAACGGGCAAACAGTATTTACTGAAACCGCATGACTAGGGAAGATACTGGACCGCTGGATTACACCGTGCCGTACTGGCCCTTTGTTTACCGAAATGAGACTCAGGTGAATGGTGACAGATTGTCATATTCGGAACGGGCACTGATGAGTATTACAACAATCAGCTTTTCCGGTGGCTTCACTCGAAAAATTCAACAAGATATGGCCCAAGCATGATCACGAGCGAGGCGGTGATGTAGGGTTCGCTGCGAAGCGAGGGCTCTCAATTTGATTGCGACACCAATCGCATGCTTCCCCTGTTCGGAAATTGCTTTATGATCAAAACGTGTTGCAACAGAGTTGTTGGAAGATTAACGAGAATTAGGACACTATTTCTTAATGGCATTTGTTCGATGCATTGCTCTATACTGATTGCAGGGATCAAGATGCAGTCAGTGTACTTGTTGAGACAACTTTCTTAAAGCGCGTGTGCCTTTCTTGGCCCCCAGATCTTGACTTCATGCGATCGATCATGGGGAAAAGTCGTTGTGGGTACCACGACGTCACTCCCGCGCTCTAACACGGACAACACCAAAACACCAGCCACAGTCGGCTCGACATTTCGCCCGCACGGCACGGGAGATCTTCCCGCTACACCCTAAAAAGGCAAATTTGGCGGGAAGAAGCTCGTCTCGAGCCGTCTCTCGCGTGTCTGGCTGTGGCTTCGACGCTATCTGATCAGTCAGTTCTGTGGCTTGATAGCGATGCTGTGTGTCGACACGGGAGGAAAAAATTCATCCTAGCCAGTCCGAGCATAGTTACGGAGCAACACTTTGTCACTGAACCGTCACTGAACCGCACATGTAGGCAAGATGCAGGTAGGTTTGTTATGAGCCATGGTGTTTGTCTATCTATATGAGGACGAGTGAAGTTGTGTTCCTGCTCGCTTTCCTTCGCCAGCTCATGTCCTGTTGCAAAATCACATTGAGTCTCCATCTTTCCCAAACAGGTCGAAATTATCGTGAGAAAAGGAGCCATATCGAGAGCATCGCTTCAAAGCTCCTGGCTTGTTGCTCTTTAGCAACTCCCCAAGCCTCCCCTCAAGATGGCAGACTCCAGCCCACCTACCGCTTCTCCCTCTAGCTGCGCTCCATACGCTCCCTTCCCCGCAAACTCCTACAACTATCTCCCTTCACTCGCAGCTGGCCTTATCTTCACCATTTTCTTCTCCCTTTCCCTATCACTCCACCTCTGGAAAGCCGTACGCTACCCGCGCCTCTGGTTCCTCTTCCTCTTCGTCTGCGGCGCCCTCGGCGAAACCATCGGCTGGGCCGGCCGCCTCGCCGCCCACTGGTGTTCCTGGGGCTCCACGCTTTTCACCTTCCAGTTCGCCGTCCTCATCCTCTCACCCGCCTTCACCCAAGCCGCCATCTACGTCGTGCTGTGGGTGCTGATCACCATCCTTGGTCGCGAGACGAGCCCCGTGCCGCCCAAGACGTACCTGAGCGCATGCTTCGCTGTCGATGTCATCTGCGGCACACTCCAAGCAACGGGCGGCGGACTGGCTGCGGGGGCGTTCGATGACGGGCAGTCGACGCAGCCGGGGACGACGACGATGGTGGTGGGCATCGTGTTTCAGCTGGTGTCGACGTGCATCTTTTCGCTGCTGCTGGATTGGGTGGCGTGGAAAGGGCGAGCGCAGATTCGTCGCGACACGTACTTGACGCTGCTGACGGGTGCAACGTTCTTGGCTGTTGGGTGTATGATCACGAGGGGTGTTTATCGATCAATCGAACTGATCCAAGGATGGCAAGGCAAGCTCATCACTACGCAGCGGTATTTCATCGCGCTGGATGGTGCCATGATGATCATTGCTCTGGCTGTGTTTAATGTTTGCAATCCAGGGGAGCTGTTAATGAAATTCAGGAAGCAGGAGCAAAATATTGGTATCAAAGTTCCACTGGTGCGAGATGCAACGCCGGATCCGGAAAAGAGTGCTGAGAGTGAGAGCGAAAGCGAGAGTCCCGAAAGGACTATAATGAAATGATATGAAGCTTTAGACATGTTTGAATGATATCTATGCGTTTTGTTGGTCAAATCTGTATATATGTACTATATTGTTATCGATTTTCGTCGACCTAATATTGCAAAGACTTAAACACCAGTGACGGATTTGCATTCAAAGGCACGTACTATCAACTCGGGCTTATTGTGCACAAAACCAGATTATGGACCATCCTGGATTCTTGATTCTGATTTTGACAGACAATTTCGGTTGCTCACCTGCGTTGCCTACCGTAGGAGGTCGAAATCTGTGGACTGAACCTAAGTCGGAGGTAGCGTCGCTATCGTGGCTATGGATGCACATGTGCACAACGCGAATCCAGTTATCGACGTTCGATTACCAACGCCAAAAAAGACATATGCTTATTTTCGGCCTGCATCTCTTATTCTTTAGCAATAGTGACGCTGCATTGCTCAGCTAGCCCATGTCATTGGAAGTATTTGGAGATGGGATTTCCCCTGCACAACAGGGGGTGCCACTAGAAATGTCGTTACCTCAGCCCCGCTACCAGGCGCCTTTGCTGCTACCAACTGCTTTTAATTATTTCAATTAGTGCTTCTACCTTTTTAATATTACTATTGTACCTCTGATTTTAATTTTTTTATTATTAATTTTCTTGTTGCTTGTATTTGTCACAAGTTCAAAGCAGTCGGTAGCAGCAAAGTTGCCTAGTAGCGCGGCTGAGGTAACGACATTTCTAGTGTCACCCTCTGTTGTGCACGATGGATTAGTTGTCGTCATAGTGGCTCGAGCTCACAGTGGAAGTCTCGGAACAGCGAAGCCCTCCGGTCCTTGGAAAACGACACTCTTCTGTTCAAACTAAGGTACCAGCTGCCCATCATGTGAGCTTATGAAGTGCGGCCAGATCGATACAACTGTCAAGACAGCCATTTTCTGGTTGATGTGCAACGCTTAATGTTTACTCCGGAGCTGCCACGTTTCACCTAGGTTGTTGGACGAACGAAAACCGCAAAATTTTAACTCCATGGAGCTTCGTAAAGCCGTGGAAATTACTTCAGTATAGAATGCAGAATAATGGCAGGTGATAATCCAGCGCATGATGTTGTTAGAGATGTTGCAGGAGATGCCGTTGGAGGGCGGCACGCACGCCAGATCTCATAACGACTTTGAGTTGTCATACGACGTGAGGCTGTGCACATCAGCGCATAGAGATATTGCCTATGTTGCTTAAAGGGGCTGGAAATACAGCATCGTGAGCCGCTCCTGTAGAACAAGTATTCGATTGCGGCTGAGTAGGGCCCCAACGTAGCAATCAGCACCAATTTCTTAATAATGTTTCTTTAAAAAAAACCAACAACGCCACTGCCACGTCAATCGGCCAACAGCTGGCTCGCAAGTACCGCCAAGTCTGGTAACAAGATCCGAAGATGAAATCCAAGAGCCAACAAAACACACTCTTTCCCGCTTACCTCTGGATAGTTACCCCTTGGACAATGCCTGATGTGAGGTGTTTTCTACCAAGGAAAAAATCAGTCACAAACTCAAATGGTATCATTCACTACACTGGCTAGGAGGAATCAGAATGTGCGACCGGAAAAGCCTAGGAAAAATAATTTAACGGTGGTTTTAACGGGATCGACAGGCTCGCTTGGTAGCTACTTGCTAGACTGCCTCATGCGTCAGCCCAATATCGAAAGAGTTATATGCCTCAACCGATCAAACGATGCCGAGCAGCGTCAATGGAAGTCACATCGAGCTCGTGGTCTTTCCACCGAACTAGGACCCCCCAGAGTCGAGTTTCTCGAATGCGATATAGCCAAGGACTTCTTGGGTTTGACCGAACCCATGTATAGGCGATTGACAATGGATGTTACGCACATTCTGCACAATGCATGGCCGGTGGACTTCAATCGCGCATTCACGTCTTTTGAACCGCAGATCCGTGGTGTGAAACATCTTCTCGATTTTGCAGCGGACTGTACGCACGACGCTCTGGTTTTTTTCGTCTCATCAATCAGCGTCGCTGCGAGATGGGGCGCAATGCCTGGATCTCGGGCCAAAGTCCCAGAGAAGGTCATTGAGGACTGGCGCGTCGCAAGCATGGGCTATGGACAATCGAAGCTTGTGAGTGAGCGAATTCTCGCCGAAGCAAGCAAAACCACTGGCATCAAGACTGCCATTTGCCGAGTCGGACAAGTCGGTGGGCCAGTTTCATACGGCCAAAAAGGGCAGTGGAACAAGCAAGAATGGTTGCCAAGTCTTATCGCATCTTCGAAATACCTACAGGCGCTGCCTAAGTCCCTAGGCCCACTCGAAGACATTGATTGGATCCCTGTTGATCACCTTGCGCAGATTCTCGTAGATCTGCTCACCGTAAACTCCGGACATTTGCAAAAGAACACCAAGTTCCGGAACTCTGCCAATACAGTTTACCACGTCGTCAACCCGAACACTTGTTCATGGCACACTCTCCTTCCTACAGTCGTTAAGCATCTTGGCGAAAACTTGGCCACAGTAGAGTTCACCGAGTGGGTTGAACTTCTTCGGAAAAGCATGTCAGAAGCGTCCAACTATGAGCTCAACCCATCGGTGAAACTTTTCGATTTTTACGATGATTTAAGAGACAAAAGTATCCGATTTCCTAAATCACGCTCTGTCACTTTGGAAACCAAGCAGACCGTGCGATGTAGCCCGACACTGGCAAGACTGAACAAGGTCAATATTGATTGGATGGACCTTTGGATGCAACAATGGAGGTTTTGAGATGTAATATGACTTGTTTCTCAAGATAATATGTGCCTGTGTGTGGTAATGATGCCTCTCTATAGCTGTCCGACCCAGGACCAGGGTCTCCAGAATTTCAGCAGTATGACTGGTATCATCGAACAAATATGTATGATGGCACAAACCACTGAGTATTGCAAGACTATACAGGTAGTGACCGTAGTAAGGGGAGCTTTAGGGGGTAACAAAATATGCTACAGTCCATATGCCAGCCCTGATAGAAACATTCGCCAATGAAGTCGAAGAGATCCTCAGATCCCCCTGAAGATTCTCAATTTTAGTGAAAATCAAGTCTAAAAAACATTGAGCCAGCAAAATTTCCCCGGCCAGCTAAAATCCAGGTTGTCGATTTGGATGAGTACCTAACCTAGTACAAGCTTTCTTCAACAGCTAACGACATCAAGGGCTTAAGCGTGAACGCAGTATGAGAGTCCCGACCGACTTCATGTGAATACGTATCTTAGCTGTGTAATATTCGCAATGAGCGATCTTCAATAGGAGTCATCGCCTCCGTAGGTAAGTTTTCTTCGCGTCCCGGCTTACGGTGTATCGGTGGGTTGGGTGCATGATCGTCGATTGGGAACGGGAGAGAGCGATCTGGTAAGCATGGCTGAACCCACGCTAAGAAAGTCCAGTTGCTCCCCATGGATTACCGAATTCTCTGCCCAATCACTGTGTAACGAAAACCTTGAGCTTGCTGTCGCCAGTCACTTTTCTTTCCGTTTCAGACACACAAGGGTAGGCCCACGCGAGGGTGGACGCGCCAACAATCTCCTGCACCGTGCACCGTGCTCCAATTCAGCTTCCTTACCAACTGCTCCAAACTCAGCCATCCTTTCGCAGCCCCCAACGCGCATCAGCTGTAATGTTTTCAGCAATCCCTTGTGGCCGACAGTTTCCCGTTGCTGCAAGCTTCCTTCCGGCAACGCTGCTCCAGCCAATGAGGTACCTCTTACCCTATGTCTTGCAAAAGCCCCCATCTAGCGCGTTGGCCTCGCGGCGATATGACGGGAAACATGACCGACTGGAAGCGGCGAAGTAACAGCAGCTATGATGCAAGAACGATGCGTGGCATCGGTATCCTGCTTTGGCATACCTTACGCATTAATTATGCTGAGGAGACTGGTTTGTCTTAGGTATCTTACCCTAGGTGATCAACGACCACACAACTCAACCTCCCCAATTTATCGTCCTCTTGATTGGTATTTGCTTGCAAAATAAATATTCTTCGAGAATGCCTTGGCCTTAGCTATGGCTCAAAGCACGCCCAAGTACGGCAGGAGGCTTTTGCCCGCTATTGTAGATGAGCGCGCCGAAGCCGGCCATCAAAGACCATATGCTTCAATTCCTCGGTCTCGGAGTGCCAAAGATGGATTTCGAGATATTACTTATCACACCTTCGCGAACGCGATCAACCGCTGCGCGTGGTGGATCAAGAACAAGATTGGGATCTCTTCGACTTTCGAGCCATTGGTATATTTGGGCCATGGTGATCTTCGGTACCAGATATTGAGCATTGCGGCCGCCAAGACAGGGCACATTGTGAGAGCTCCTTATGATTTGAGAGCTCATTCTAATCTCGCCAAAGATGTTCTTTCCGTCCCCGCGAAATAGCATGGAAGCTCACCTGTCGTTACTAAATGAGGCCGGCGCGACTAAATTCATCTCACCGTCTGGTGCCCCTCCAATAGTGGAGTCTTTGTTGAAAGAGCACCCAATGGCACATTTTAAGATACCGGAGCTTGCGGAATTGATCGATGAGACACCGGTCGACCACATACCTTTTGACAAATCATTTGAGGAATATCGGATGAAACCTTGGCTTGTGCTTCATACTTCAGGCTCGACTGGCATTCCAAAGATCGTCCCGATTCGGCATGGTGTTCCGACTACGCTGGATGCCTTTTGGCTCTTTGGAAATGAAGTCGCTGATCGTCTTGGTAACATGCGGCTTCTAGCACCTTTTCCGTCCTTCCATATTGCTGGCATTATTTACTCCATTGCTACAACAATCTATTGTGATAGCACAATAGTACTGCCGCCGGTCGCACCCTTGACGGCGGAGCTCATCGACGCCATTCACGTCTACGGCCAGATCGAGTATAGCGCCATTCCTCCATCTCTTATCGTCGAGCTGGCGAAGAACAAGTCTTTTCTTCCCAATTTACGAAAGCTTCGTGGCCTAACTTATGCAGGCGGCCCATTGTCGAAAGCTACTGGCGACATTCTGATAGACGATGTTTCATTGAACACTTCACTCGGCGCAACGGAATTCTTTGGTTTGCCAATCATCCAAAAGGATCCGCAGTTCTGGCAATATTTCAAGTTCAACGTGGAGTGGAGTGGCTTGGAATTCTGCGAGATTGAGCAAGGCCTTTACGAGCTGGTCATTGTTCGGAGACCCGAACTTGACCTCATGCAAGCAGTCTTTGTGACCTTTCCAGACATACAAGAATACCACACGAAAGATTTGTTCTCTAAACATCCAACGGAACCTGATCTATGGAAATATGAGAGCCGGCTCGATGATGTCATTGTGTTTAATAACGGCGAAAAATTGAATCCTGTAACAATGGAAGGAATAATTTCGAGCAGCCCTGATGTGATCGGATGCTTAGTTGTTGGCCAAGGGAAGTTCCAAGCTGCGCTTCTGATTGAGGCTAAGCGATCTCCAATATTTCAAATCGAGGAACAAGAGTTGAAATCCCGTATATGGCCATTCGTCGAACGTGCAAACCAAGGCTGCGTTAAACATGGACGCATAGTCAGGGAGCTCCTGTTCTTTACAAATCCAGACAAACCATTGCCGCGTGCAGGCAAAGGGACGGTCCAACGTCAGCGAGGTAACGCCGTTTACAAGGACGAAATTGATGAAATATTCGATGAGTACAACGCTCATCTCAAAGATACCAGATCCCGCCTTGACCTGAGTTCCCAACAGGCAGCGGTATCCTCCATTCTTGGCTTCATCCATGTTGAGCTGGGAGTCAGTCATCTCTCCGGTGGGGATGATTTTTTCCAAAATGGAATGGATTCACTCCAGTTGATAAGCCTTGTTCGAGCAATCAACACCGCTCTCACTGACAGTAAGGTCGAGGCCAAACAAGTTTATGAGCATCCCTCAGTAGAGGGCCTGGTGCATTTCCTTCTCTCCAAAGAAAATCTTCGCCGAGATGCGTATGATTCCGAAGAAGAGGATGTGGAAACATGGGTGCAGATGCAGAAGGTGTTTCAACTTGCCACTTGGAATTCACCCAAGGATGCTTCGAAGAGGGGGCGCAGGAAGCGTCTGCGAGCCATGCGAAAATGGCCGAGTCATCACGAGGAGTCCACAGAAACACTGGTCCGAAGTACACCAAAGCCATCTACTGATTCGTCTATGGCCGCTTCCTCCAAAGATCAGCAGTGGCCTGCGGGCTCGCAGAAGACCACATCCGTATCACATGCCAATCGCGCCACTGCTGGGGGTGTGCCCGAGAAAGGCGACCCGACAATCATTGACGAAGACTTTTTGATATCCATCAGACCACCTGACGGTGGTATCACTGCTTGGCTTCAAGTCCTTGCTGCCTTTTTGATCAACGTCAATAACTGGGGTCTTGTCAATAGCTTTGGAATATATCAAGCATATTACGAGGCCAACTTGTTTAAGAGTTATTCAGCATCTTCCATTGCCTGGATCGGAACCGTACAAGGCGCTCTGTTGCTGATTGTTGGCGCCTTATCTGGTCCTCTCTTTGACAGGGGTTACTTCAAGCTATCCTTCATCATTTCGGGCCTTGGTCTGGTCTTTGCTCAAATGATGCTTAGTCTCTCAACGCGATACTACCAAATCATGCTTGCTCAAGGAGTCTTGACTGGTCTTTGCTGCGGGCTGTTGTACATTCCAAGCGTTGCGTTGATGCCTCTCTACTTCAAAGATCGGAGAGGATTGGCTCTTGGTCTCGCTACCGGAGGTGGGTCAATTGGAGGCATTATCTACCCCGTTGCTTTCCGAAGACTGCTCGTCATGCTGGACTTTGCTTGGGCAGTACGTATCATGGGATTCGTTGTGTTGGCTACACTGCTTGTCGCCGCACTAATCATTCATCCGTTGGATCACATCAAGAAGCCAACGCGTCAGCTTTTCGATCTCTCGGCCCTTCGTGAACTCCCCATGGTAGCATTCATTATCACGGCTTTCCTCATCTTCTGTGCCTTTCTTGTTCCGTACTTTCTTACAACGGTCTACGCGATATCGGTGCTCCACACGTCTCAGGACACCGCATTTTATCTGGTTGCCGTCATCAATGCAGCCCAATTCCTGGGCCGTACAATCCCAGCCTTCGCCTCTGATTTCGTTGGCGGCGAAGCTCTCCTCTTCAGTGCTCAAATTCTGGGTGGAATATTGTCATTCTCTTGGATTGCGGTAAACAGTCTTGGCGGCTTCATTACGTTTCTTGTCTTTTACGGCTTCGCCAGCGGCATGATGGCGACCCTTCCCGCTGTGGTACTTCCGTACATTTGTCCCTCTCTTGCTGTTCTCGGGACAAGACTGGGCATGGTGTATGCAGCGGCAGGAATCGGAACGTTGATATCGGGTCCGGTTGCTACTACTGCAGCGAATGCAACCCATAATTTTCTTGGGGTTCAACTGTGGATGGGGCCTTGTTTCGTGGTAGGAGCAGCATGCTTTACAGTCACGGGCGTTGCGGCTTGGAAACAGCGGCAGTGGGCTGATAGGTCAAAGATCCGAAGGGAGTTGCAGTGACCGTAAGGCATGCGGCACAGCCTACACAAACCTCAAGGCAGTAGCTGCCAGCAGAAGTAGGGTATCTCTGTACTTGCTGTCTGATGGTTTCTGAAAGTCCAGATTATCAAAGCAAGATAAGACTTCTGGTATTTCCTGGCTTTTATGCGGTAAATTTGCGTTCGCACTGCAACTCATTTATGTTTGTTGATCTATGTTCGAGGATCGTGTCTCGAACTCAGCTTGTCGAAGCTTGAACGAGGCACCATCGTTAAGGTGCAGCCCTCATTCTCCTCTGAGGATTGGTAACCCTCCTCGATCAGGTCACTTGCTCTACTGCCAGTCGCGGAGCCAATGCCATTCTTGAATGCGTCCTCACCAGCTTCGTCGACTTCATCGATCTCCAGAAGCTCCTTATCCTTGAAATGATCTTGGGCTCTGGAGCTGATCAGATCAAGGGGACCCTTGTTCGAAAGTCTGAATTTAAAAACACTTTTTTAATTTTAAAGACCAAGGCATTAGCTGATAAAATATTTAAGACTTTGATAAGGAACTCTGCAGCTTGGATCCAGACTTGTAGTCTGTGTGGAATTCTAGGGCGACATTTCTTCCGACACTCCCTGATGGGCTCCGCTTTTATGATGCTACGCAGGTGCATCGTATGATAGCTTCTGCAATGATAAGGGCGAAGCAGCTGTGCTGCTCTACAAGTCCATTGTCATTTTGCAGACGATTTGGTATCTGGCCTTTGTTGCATATATTTCATGTTCTTTCCTCAGATGAAAACTACAAAGCGCTGTACAAGCTACCGGCTTGGTATCGGCTCCAGCTAGGCCCAGATTGCTCAGCCTCTGACTCGAGAGGTGGGGCCAGAATTCAGAGTTGTAAGCAGCCATCCGCGAGCACAGCCGGCGGACCAAGGACCAGGCTGGGTTGTACATCCAATCAGGAAAGATCTAGCACACTGCAACTGTGCCACAATTCAGATCAGTTACAATCTACTTAATGCTCTTCTTTACCCTTCCTAAGGTTCGTCTATAGCAGGGGGCAAACTCAGGTTTTTTTTCAGTTTCATACTTTCTTCCAGTCTTTCCTGGTACCGCCGTGAATCTTGCCCTGCTCTGCTTTTCACACACCCTATCTATCTACGTATGACTCTACGTCTATGGTAGTCGTGCACTCGATCGACACATTCAATTAAATATACGAGCTTCGAACAAGCACGCGGAGATTTACGAGTCAACCATGTCAGTATAAAAGAGTCAGAGCTAGAGTCGAGGGACACAGCAAGGACATGCAAATTAAAAGAACGAAGCGCACCGTGAATAGGGAGACAATGCCGAAAGACATTACTGACAAAGATCTACCTGCTTTGACAGAAGTTTTCAGAGGCCAAGATCCCATAGTCGAGTACATTCTCATTAGCGACGTCTTACGATCAGTTGCTAAGTCAGATCCAGTGTTGTTGCGATTCATGGCCTTAATGGTCATGCTATTGAAACTTTCAAGACAAAGAAGACCGGCAAATTTTGGCTAGGAGACGAAGATCTTCTCCCACGCAACTTAAAGCAGGCTCGGATTTTGACATTCAGCTACAATGCGTCGGTTGCGGCTCTCTTTGGAAGTGCCTCCGCGGACCGAATCATGCAGCATGCGCATACACTTATTGCTGAGCTCGTGGCAGATCGAGAGGTGGGTCGCGTCAGGATTTGTACCCCATGCGCGTAAAACTGATCGGCATTTCCTAGCTCGAGGATGCAGTGCGAAGACCGATCATTTTCATCTGTCATTCGCTCGGTGGTATCGTGCTAAAGCGGGTACGGAAAAGAGCGAGGGACTAAGAAATGAGCCTGCGCTGAATTTTCTTACAGGCGCTAGCGTATTCTGCAGGTCGTACAAGCAAGCAGGTGCAACATCTACACTCCATATCTGTTTCTACCTATGCTATCTTGTTCCTGGGCACACCACATAACGGCAGCAGCACAGCGAGTCTCGCCTCAATTGGCCGGCGTCTCGTAGATGCAGTCGTTCCATCAAAGGTCTTCGACAGCGAGGGTCAGCTGCTTGATGCACTTAAGGAGGATTCCGAAGTACTCCAGAACATCACGGATATGTTTGTGCCATCGATGAAGAGGTTCCGGATATACTTCTTCTGGGAGCAGGAAAAGACCGATTTCGGTGCTACTCGTGGATATGTGAGCAAGTCTCGAGCTTAGCGTGATTTTCATGGAAACTGAGAGATACTAGGTTGTTGATAAAGAATCTGCGGCTCCAATTCTGGATAATACCGAGCGAGCGGGTCTATCATACGACCATCGAGGCATGTGTCGGTTCGAAAGCCGAGATTCTCCAGGCTACAGACTTGTTGTGGCGGCACTACTTCGATATGTTCGAGAGGCTCAAGGCGTTATACCGCAGCGATGGGCGGATGCCATGGAGATGCTGAGGTCTGAGCGTAGCAATGAGGCAGCAGAACTCTTGCGGCAGTAGGCCCCGGTCCTTGGTACTATCAGACGGACCTCACGGGTGTTATGTCCACATTGCAGCCTTCGGTGAGCGACATAACCAATGTCATAGTCTGTTTCTCAACACCCACCAGTTCCACCTTCTCGTTTGGTGGTAGCTTTATCGAAGGAAAGCGCATGATCAATCGAACGACAGTATAGGCGGCTTCCGTGAGTGCAAAGTCCACTGTAGGACAGTCAGCATCAATATGTTGAAAACGATGTAGCTATGCTGTCAAGGGTTGATGTAAATGTCAGATGACTACTTACTACCAATGCACACTCTCGGTCCGCCGTTGAAAGGTAGATACCCCCATTTTGACCAAGTTTGATCGTGCTTCAACGGCAAGTCTTCATCCCATCGCCCCGGGCGGAAGAGCTCGGCATCCAATCCATAAAGATCAGGGCGTCGATGCATCGAATAAACGCTATATGCGACAGCGGATCCCTTCGGTATCAGCACCGGTGACTTGCCATCGGGACCACCGCCTGTCGGAAGTATGGTTGTCTTGTTCGCAGTCCTGGTATTTACGGGGACGGAGGGATATAGTCGAAGAGCTTGCACTTGTGAGCCCGGAACGAAGACATCATTTTATCAGAAACATACTCTCTTTCATGATATTCTGCAAATAGTTCATGTTGCGAAGATCTGTTCGAGTCAGTCTGGTATGATCGCTGCAATTACTGACTACCTCTGCGCGTAGCTTTTCGAAAACTGCAGGATGGCGAACAAGTAGGAAACTGGTTGCCGTTAGCCAACTTGACAGAGAAATTGGGCGCGACTGTAGCTACAAGATCCAGGACAAGAGACAGGCAGTCGTGTCTCTACCCGCGACAAGGATGTTGATAGCCTGACCCCTTACGGCTGCGTGGTCCTGGGTGCTCTCGGCTACGGAATGCAGAAAGTCATAATCATTCTTTGATTGAGAAGCTTGCATCTCGCGGGACAGATTTCGCTCGATGATCTGATCGGCAAAGCGGGTGACGTCCTCACAAGCCTGTCTGAACTTCTTGCCGCCAATAAGCCAATAGAAATCCAATAGTCTAAATCTTTGCATCACGTATTGCTGAGCAGTGTTGAATGCTTTAGCAAACGTCTGTTCTCCGGCAGAGTTGGGAGCTTTCAGGCTCCGCACAGATTCGCCAAAAACAAAGCTGGTGGTAGTATCGAGGGTCAAACGAAAGAACAGCGGTTGCAGATCAACCACGCCACCTGTAGATACGATGTCGACTAGGTTATCAACAGCCTCTCTGAAGATGCGAAGGTCCTCGTAATTTTTGTAAACAAATTGCGGTCGAATCAGGTCCCGAGAGTGCTTCCAAGCTGCCCCTTCTTGAGTAAAAATGCCATCTCCGAACATGGGAATAGTAATGCCTCGCCGCAGGCCTGTTCCAAAGTCTGGGGGTGATCAGTATAAGCCTAGTAGCTGCTTTTTCTTGATGTATATGGACCGTCGGCACCTTTGAAATTGGTCGAGAGTATAGCCTCAAGATTTGCGGGCTCAATCGTTGCAAACGCCTTGGTACCGAGGAAGACTTGCTCCAAAGTGTTGCCCCATAAGCGAAAATGAAAGAGAAATAGCTCCATCAAGCGCGATTCGGCATCCGCGCGGAAGATCTGTTCCAAGCGGTCTATGCCGAATGGTCTTTGGTTTTGCAAGCGTGTCGGAGCCTGGCATCCATGCTCTTTTGCAAGAGCTTCGTCGAGTTTCCGCTGCTGATAGCGTTGGAACACATGACGGAGACAGAGAATAAGTAGGCCAGTAAGCAGTATGGTAAGTAAAAACATTTCACCGTCTTTGCATATGATATCAATCAGTACTGAGAGAGAAGTACATTTGATAGCCATAGCAGACACTCGAGGGCGAAGCGACTGTCATTGAAAGCGCATCCTCAGTTATCTCAACGTTGAGAGCGCAGGTAACACAAACCGTGTAAGCGGTAAGCCACGTGAAAAATTAGTGGGTCTGGCCAACATCTTTGCATTCCTGCATTTCGAATGCACATCAGAGAGAATTTCCCAGATATCTAAGCACGAGATGGATGAGAGCTACCGCATTTCACTTTTCAACGTTCTCATCGACATTGGTGAACAAGAAAGGGCGCAACAGCTCCCAGGCTATGTGATCACGACTGGAGATTGATCCTCGTTATGAACCATCCAGACTCATAATGATGCGTAACGAACTAGGACGAGCCTTTGTTCACGCAAACAGCACATGAATATAGCTGAGAACTCTGTTACGAATGTCACTAAAGGGAGAACAACGATCCTCGGCGAGGAAGACCTTGTCTATCATGGTCCGTGGAGGACCTTTGTAAGGTATTATACTTTGCGGGAGGGGCCGTGCTCAAGAGGCAATCGCGAAGCCGAAGGAAATCGTCTCCATTGTGACGAGAATTCAGGCGACAATGTGGTTGGCATGCTCATGACGCAGTCGAAGGCTCGCCCGAGTATACTTCCTATCCGGCACCTGGAGTGAAGCTGGTGAAACATTGAGCAAGCTACCATGATATTTTCTCTTCCGCGCAGGGCTAACAAAGCGAATTCTGAAATGACGGATCGCGGGAACAAAAACGACATGTCGATTTGGCTGAGGTGTATATAGACGCTTAGTTATACCCGCAAGCTCATCCCGATGGCGGTACTCAGGCTATTCGTCAAGTTCTCGACTTTGACGGAAGATGATGTTAATCAGATTCTAGAGCGTTTTTGGAATTTACCCGTCACAAGAAATTGGCTCATCATAACATACATAGTGCACGGCAATCGCAAGCTATGAGCAAGCCGCCAATTCACCTACGCGACAAAGAAGCAAGAGATCAGATAGGTCAATAATCTTCTATTAAGGAGAGATGTACTATCTCGTAGAGCAATAGCTGTATCAATCAGCATAAAATCCCCATGATTGCCCATTGCCCTCCACTCGCCTCCAAAAACCCAGTTTTACACTCTTGGCTCAATCTAGAACCTAAACTTCTTCCATACTTTCTGTATCGACTTCACATACCCGTCTTTGCTCTGCCGACCCTGCTGCTGCTGCATTGGTCGTCGAAGCTGCGCACTCATGCTACTCATTCCGCTCTTCACCTCTACCGAGTTGCCCTGCCCCATCGGTAGACCAGCGCCGAACCTACCAGCAGGCTGTCTCCTCAAGTTTTTCCTTCCGCACGTATACGGGATCTCTCTATTCGTCGCCTGGTGCGCCTTCTCAACACCCATCTGCAGATCCCTCAAATTCTGACCAAAATGCTTCAGCCCGTACAGTTCTTGTACGAGCCTCTCGATGCCTTCCTCCGTCAAGTCAGTCCAATTGGCTTCTTTCTTGTTCATGTTGTTCTTTATGACTTCAATAGCCTGTGTGTGCTTGAGTCTCTCCTCATTGAGCGAAAGAAGCCGAGCGTTGGAGCCTCCGGCACTGATCTTGATCTGCTCTTCCTTGATGAGGTAATCAAGATACGCTATAAGAGCGTTATTGAACGGAGCGAGTGAGTATTTCCCGAGAAAGACCGCGAATTTCGCAGCTGCTTCATGGAACATCTCCTGTTCTTGTTGATACTCCTTGACACGCTGTTCATGGTGGCTCAGTGCAGCCTGTCTCAATGCGACATCAGATGCGTGAGTGTTTAGCTTTTGTTGAATGGCGGGATCGATAGCGGTCACAGTTTCCTCAACGAGATCATAGAGAACATGGAGATGTTGTTGGTAGCTGTGTCCGCACTGAAGGCAGGTTTCCGAGCCACCAAATGCTGCGCAGTAGATGAGTCCGGGTGGAGAGGGCTGGTTAACAGGGACGTTCTTGAGGTAGCAGACTGGGTGGCACTGCGCTTTGTAGAGGGTGACGGTGGAGTTGGACCCTTTACCGTCATTGCGAGCTTCGATACAATCTCCGTTTCCACAGACTGTGCGAGGTCGATCAAGTAGAACAGTGTCGAGTTGGACTTTCTGGACGTGGAGCTGTTTACGGAGCTGGTTGCCACTTAGTCTGTCGTCTTTTAGTAACTGCATTGTTTCTTCAGACAATGCTATGCTTGCTCGTATTGCCTGAGAGATGTCTGCCAGTGGCTTAGTTAGTTCGGAGATGATCTGACGAGCGCCGTTCAAGCTTAAGGTGTTTTTGACTTGATGCGGAGAATTCCCTTTGAAATGTTCAATCAGGCGGACGCTCTCACGGCGAGAATGATCCCAACTGCGATCATAGTCTTCCTTGTTGTCCAGTATTACGCCATTTTTGTATGCAGCAAGGTATCGAAAGCTCTCGGAGTCGAAGCAGTAGGTAGTCGGGACCGAGAGCGTCACGCCAATCTGGGGATGTTCGCGAAGCAGCCTTGTCAACGGTCCATAAGTGTCTCCAGGGGTGTAGCCCGATATCCTTGTATTCGTGAAGCCAAATACCATGCTTTTCGCCGCATTCTGGTGCAAATGTGTAAGCAGCTCTTCGATGCAATAAGTAAAGGTGACTGTCATGCGAGCATTGTTAGACTTGAGCAAGATCAGGATGCCATGGAGTTCCTCGTAACCGCTAAGCGTATTCAGGACATCGGTCATATTCTTCTTGTCAGCATCCACGCCGCGAGTATCGCCCATTCCCGGAGTATCGATGAGACGGACGGTCAAGTTCGAATCTCCCTTACTGAAGGTAACCGGGTAGACCGTCGTTCTCTGCGTGGCGGAGTCGCCCATTGAACCATCGTGTTCGTCGTCCCTCGCTCCGACCTTGATAAGATGTTCCTCGATCGGCTGGTTTAAATTCATTCTGTCCATAACTTGAGTAGAAAAAGAGCAAGGTATCACCTGATTTAGTGTATCAGCAGTCATTGCTTCGTCCAGAGTCTCAAATTCAAGATAGTTGACCAACGCATTAATAAAGGTCGATTTTCCCACGCCTGTTTCTCCAATGATGAGGATATTGAGGTAATTGGATGGTTGTAGGCCTTTCAGTAAAAGGAGCAGTCGATCCTTGTCATATGGCGCCGGTTGCGGACCGTGGCGATCGTCGTTGCATTTGAACGTATAGTTCGAAAAAAAGCTCCTTCCGCAGTCACAATAAAAGTGTTCATCCGCAAAGCCGTACTGGATCGAAACTTCGCAGCGCTGACACATCCATTCACGCACCCCCGCCTTTTTGCACTGAGGCCCGGGACATGGAATATTGACGTGAGAGCGCTTGATCGGTATTTGCACGCCAGTCTCCAGCGCGTGCTCGTTGCACATGGCGAAGCATTTATCGGCCACGAAACGTCTGTATTCTAGAAAATCGCTTGTGCTTTCTCGTCCCCCTTTGAAGTGAGCAATACGAGCCCTTTCAATCGATATCGAGGTTGCCTCGCAGTCGACAATGATAATAGAAGTCCGCGGACCTCGGTTTTGAAGCAACTCAAAAAGCAATTCGCGGTTCAAGGGCCAGGAGTCGTCATGTTTCGTCAGGGAAGGGTTGAAGAACAAGACGTAGGCCTCGTCACTCGCATCCTGGACCATCATGTCATGCAGGTTTAAGCCGTTATAGCCAACATACGAAGCACTCTCGGAGATCGCTCTCGAAATGAACTCGATAGTCTCCTCGAACATCGGATCCATGTTCGCAAGATTTCTAGGGGACGCGTCGCCCTGTTGATATTGCGAAAGCACTTGCACAAGAAGTGCAGGATCGGAACCGCCGCGGACAGCCTTCAGAGCTAGAGCAACGCCAATTTTGAATGTTTCGAAGGCTACAAGAAGCGTGTGCTTACGGTCTTTTATCGATTGCGGAAGATGCGCTGGCAGATACCGTTTATTAGCGGTTAAATCAATTTCGAGGTCGTCCAATATCTTTTCGCAAGTCAGGAAATCTTCAAAGAGCTGGACAATGGTGGATGAGCTATCATCCGTTATCGACACAAAGCGAGGAAGTCGAGACAGCCTTGGAATTTGTAGAAATAATTCAAGCATCTCCACAGGAAGAAGGAAGTACATAACCGGTACCCCTTTACCGCCGTCCTCGTCCTTGATGTGGCTCGGCATTAATTTGAGAAACTGGACGGCTTCTTGATAGTTTTCCATGATAATCCCGTCTTCTTCCAGTATGTCAGAGTACGTGGTGATTTCCGTGTTCGCTTGTACTTGTTCCGAAATTCCATGGCCCACGGCCCGGCTTTCGATATTATGCGGAGTTTTGAGAGCGGACAAGAAGGTCTCGAAACCGGACTGAAATTCGTGTTTTGCCACGTCCGGCTCTGTAGATATCCCGAGATGTAGTCTGGCTGCGGAAATAGTTCGGGCGCCCCATTCAATCCCAGAAATGACGTGAGTGGCCTCATCTTCAGAGATCCCCTTGGATACTAGACAATTCCCGAGCTCCATAGAACGAAGATTCAAAGTCTCTTTGACTGTAACGATTGTGTGGTGCAGAGACGCATGCGATGTGTGTCCTTTCGGTCTTTCGTAGAGGTAGATACTCGAACCTTTGAGGGGTGTGAGTCCCGCCAGGATACTTGCGCCAAGTGCAGCACTGATATCCATGGCCTCGAACTGCTTTTCGTAAGAGTCTTCATACACGACCTTATCATGGCAGGTCTTGACATCGGTGATCTCAATTGTATCAGCAGGCAACGTCGGCTTGAGAAGGCCGTCGGACATAAATCTGTCAGTCCTCGCATCGTAATAAGTTCCTATTGGAAAGCTCTGTCCTAAGGCACACCGTTGACTTAATCGATCCATCGTCAAGATATTTGCAGTCCCGTGATCGGATGAATAGGATTCGATTTCGTAGCGCGTCGATAAAGTTAGGCGGATTCAAGGGGACATGGTTCGAAGGAATACGCCACGCTTCCTGCGTCTTGCACTAGATGGACTGTGACTCTGTCAAGGATATAGCGGGCACTCCATGGCGGACAGGGGAGGCGTCACCCTCGTTCTAGAGGCTCGGTCACACACAGAACGCGTCATTCTAAGCAAGCCATGCGTCTCTCAGCTGTGAACGGTAGAGACGTCCCACATACTCGACCGACTGCCTTACATGAAATTTGACGCATGTATATCACGAACATTGCTGTTTCAGTGATGTTCAAGAACAGCGACCAGTGAGAGAGATGCCAACATTTAAGGTACGCCACTCCTCCCGAGCCGAATGGTCAAGCCCATGCAGCGTGTCTATCATCATCTCTTCGTTCAGTAGAACCTGATATTGCTTAACGCGAGAACCAAGCTGATCTTTGCAGGCGAAAGAGAAGTCCGAAACAGACCCATGTACGGGAAAAGATGACCCAAAAGGTGCGCCAATGGCTGTGGAGTCGCAAAGCCGATCAGCTGGTGCTGCCTCATTTTAGCTAGCGAAATGTTTAGTCAGCTAAAGATTCTACATTCTGCGCTAAACACGAATCGGAATCAGATTAAAGAATCTGAAGCGCAGCTTCTGTGCCCTTAACACAAAAGTCAAAACATGCTCCGAAGCAGCCGAAGATGCAATGTACGATATCACACTGACTATCGTCGAGTTGTTAAGGCTCATAACACGGCTTCAGGAAAAACCAAATTGAAGTTGATCATCCGAGCGGGCACAGATAATGAGCAAAAAGTCTTCTATGTAGAGAACTCGATACTTTCGAACTCTTCTAGCTTTATTCAAACTCGTCGATAGTCACAATGAACATTCATCGATGATCTTTCCATATCTATTCAACTACTTAATTGTCTTCGGTGGTGTGAACCTCACCACAACCTCATTGCCCGCCACATCAACAATGGACTCGCTCGTCCCACCCCCCTCCACAATCTCTTCATCGACCCTCAGGTACTCCTCCACTATTATTGTCTTGATACCCTCCACGGCTGTAATCAAACTCCTCGCCCCAAGGTCTGGGTCATACTCGTCTTTCGCCAACAGTTGACAGACGCTGGCACCTCGCCTGGTTTGTAAGCGAACGTTCCCAATGAGCTGTTCAGAAGAAGGATTGAGAGAGATGGGCGAGCGTATGGAGCGTCCAAGGTCCAGCAGGTGTTGGTGGATGATGACCGCTTGTTCGCCTCCAGAGAAAGGGAGGAAGGGTACAAATGCGGAGATGCGGCCGGTTATTGGGGACTACCAAATCATTCAGTCAGTAATGTCATACTCAATAAAAGCATGTATGGAGTTTCGTGTTAGCGTACCCCGTGGTTAGCAAGAAAGTCCTGCTTTATCTGCTTAGCCAGCTGCTTCAGCAGCCGCTCCTTCTCCGTCTCGTTGTCGTTGTCGAAGATTTTTTGCTTGTGGGCCGCGGAGAAGGCCTGAATGACGGGATCGTGTCGGTTGGTGGCAAGAATCCAGATTGTTTGCGAGCAGTCGATTTTGTCTTGATTACGGCGGTCTGCGTACTCTCCGTTGTCGAATGGCAGCAGCAATGTCTTGTGGATATCGGAGTTGGTCTTGTCAAACTCGTCGAGAAAGACAATACATCTCTTCCCATGATTTCTCGCAAGGAAATTGTTCAGACGGCTCCCCTTATCAGCTCCAGCGATTCCTGGTCGAGGGCCAAAGAGCTCCATCTCGCGATTGAAAGTCGTACAATCCACGACTTCAAGCGCGAGTGATAGGAGATTTCCGAGACATTTTGCAAGCGCCGTTTTTCCGTGACCGCTTGGACCTGCGAATACCAGCACCAGAGGCTTCTTGTTCGGCACAGTGAGATGGCTGAGAAGTTTGTTGAGAACTGTCTTCGCTGCGGACGTTTGACCGATGAGGAAATTTGTTATACCCAGCAGTGGCTCTGCGTTCCGCTTCTGTGCGACCTGAGTCTGGCGCACTGAAGGCCTCTTGGTCTTGAATGCTCGCTCGAGGTAATACCGCTGGGATAATGTTGCAGTGCGCGTCAATATGCCTCGGACAGCGCCTTTGCACCATCGCTCGTTGTCATTGGTCAGATCCGTCAGTCGGTCATCGCTTGGTCCAGTCTCGGGCAAATCTTGGAGGTAGGGAATGTAGAACGCTGAAGGGATGACATCTGGAGAAGCGCCAAGACTTAGTAATGTCCTTGTCATTGGCGTGGTATCTTGTTGGATTTTCTCGCTATGCATAATTGCAAAAGCCAGCAGCGGGATCCTTGACGACCTATGGGTTACTGTTGGATCACCACCGTAGGATGCCCACAAGCATAGGAGCTCCTTCTTGTTCGTTTCGACAATATAGAACATCGCTGGAAAACCTTGGACATCATCGTTAATGTGCTCTCGGATCCTTGCTGGGTCAAACCGCTGTAGATAGTTCTGTACCGCCTGAATGTTCGCACCATTCTGCACGGCTCCGATGAGATCCTCGATACTGAAGCTTTGGATGTCCACGAGGAAGTTCGACCCGATATTGTATCGAGTCAGCGGAATGACAGGTAATACTAGATTCCACTCAGATGCGCTTGGGCCGTTAACCTCTATTTGTGCCTCTGGACTTCGATTTTTGCTCTCAGGTTCGGTCACAACATCTTCGCTAGCGATTTTTTCATTCGAATTGAACGGGTCCAGCTGGGCATTCAAAGCCTCCGTAGTCGTCTTCAAGTCTCCGTTTTGAGAAGGCGCTAGCGTTTGAGAGTAGGGGGCCACAAGGTGCGGTTCCGGCGACTTGATGTTACTTCGATATTCAGAACTTCCAGGGCTATGAATGGACGGCGTTTTTTCTCCTGCATTGTGCGGGGGTCGGGACTTCATATTTGGGGTGCTCCCTCTGCTTGATCCGTTGGGTGAAGAGAACTCAGATCTCAGAGAGGTAGCAGTCGCCGTTAGAGAAGATTTTGAACTAAGCCTTGGTATATATTTTGAGTGGAGGGCAAAATACTTGACAGCTCGCTCCGGATTGCCGCTTGATCTCTGCAACAAATGTCAGTCGCCATATCTATCCCGACAGTGGGAAAGGTCGAAAGTTACTTTGAGCAATGTCTTTGCCGTTTCTTCGTCACAATTGCACCGCTGACGAACAAATGCAATGCCATTGCTATCTGACGAAGTTACGCCATTATCTCTGCGAACGCTTGAATCCATGACTTGTTCGTGGTCCAGTAGTAGCCCACGCTTACGCTTCTCTCAGGAGCCGAGTGTTTGTTGCCAAAGCGGCTTTGCTGGTCCAAGCTTGATGCACACGGAAGCTGTGATAGCCATTCGCATCTACAAATTAACAAGCGCCCGGGCGCAGTCTCATGCGCAGATTAATGCAAACCCTCATGCAGCAAGGATTGAAAACGCGCAACTAACAAGACAAATGCTAATATGAATAGTTTAAAATTTGATGGCGGAATCTGCGGTTTGAAGTTAGACTTCTGGTCTCAGTGGAGTCTGGGCATGACATTTCTTCTGACGCTCCCTGATGAATTAATAAGCCGTTCCTGCGTAGCGCTCCGGCCGAACTGTAAGCGCTCAGCGCTTAGATTCTCGAGAAAACGAGTGATCCGTAGGAAGGATTCGCTGTAACGCCAGTGGCTTGCAGCTTCGCGGTCACCCCGGCTCCCTAGCAGGCAAATCTATCCTAATCAAGGATAGACACCGTTGTGTGCTTCAATAAGCTGGTGAGAATCGGAAAAAGAAGTAAATGATTTCTGTCTCACTGAAGGATGAACAAATCCCGCACGATCTCCATCGTTAGTTGTTCCGCCCACCCAAAACACCAATTGATGCTGGTATTGCCGGATTTTCATCAATCACTTCGTCCTTTTTGCTCTAGACGACTCATTGCCTTTCTTTGTGGACTACAAAACCTTATTACCAATATGTTGATGGCGAACAACCCTCGATACTCCCAAAGCTCAAATGCGCCAGATCTTGGCACAGGAGCAGCAGCCGTCAATAACTTCTCCACTGTTGAGGATATATCGATAGCCCCTTCAGGAAGGCCTAAACCTCGAATTCCCCCGAAGAAATTGGGTCTTGAGGAGATGTTTCGTTTTAGGAAGGAGCTGGATGACTTGCGGCGTGAAAAGGAAAGAGCAGCGGAATTGAAGTCAATGATGGAAGATGACCTGATCCAAGCCCAAGAAGAAGCAGAGCAGAGGGAAGCCGAACTAGCAAAAGCCAAAGCCGATCTTCGTGACTCAGATCGAGGCCTTGCGCAAATGCAGGCGCGAGCGCAAATCCTGGCGCGAGAAGTTCAAGACAGCCAGCGTACCATCTCAGATCTCAAGGAATCAATTCGAGCACAGGAGGTTCTTGCTGCATCAAAAGACGATGCGCTGGAAAAACAAGCCAAGATCACCGCACTGGAAGCCCAAATCAGCGACCTCCTTGCTGTGTTGGAGAAAGAGCACGCACGAAAAGAAGTGACTCGCCTTACGCTCAACGAGAAGCATGCTCAGGTGGTCAGTGGGCTGGAGGATCAAATTGCGCGGCTGCGGACGAATATCGATGCCAAGGACGTTGAGGTTGAAGGAGAGTTTGCATGCGGAACGGAGCATGTATATGACAAGTGGGCGGAGATAAGTCAGGATAAGCAGCTCAGGTGGGAAGCGAAGCTTAAGGAGACAGTGGAATGCCTCACTGCCGAAATAGCGAAAGAACACGAAAAGTCGAGTAAGGCAGAGGCGGCGCTAGCGAGTTTGCAGAATGCGGCGAAGTCCAACTTGCACACTACCATCGATGAGTACTCCGCGATGGTTGCAGCTGTTGAGCAGCACTACAGCGCACAAACCGCTTCGCTCGTCAAACGGGCAGAGTATGCTGAGGCTGCTGCGACGTCTGAGCAAACGCAGTCAGCATCTTTGCAAGAACAACTTACATCCGAGCAATCCCAGGTGGCGTCTCTACGGGCACAGATAGAGTCTCAGATGCAAGTCGAAGTCAACCAAGAGCAGACGGCCAAGCTACAACAGGAGTCAGAGGAGCGTAAGGAGAGGCTTGAGTTCTTTAAGAGGAACAGTGGACATTTGACTAGGAGGATCAAGGACGTTGAGGCAAGGAATAGGGCATTGGAGCAGAGTGAGGGGCTAAAGAGCAGGCAAGTGGAAGACTTGAGCCGCGAGATGGCGAGAGTGAGTGAGGGGAGGCGTAGAGAGATGCTGCCGGTTCATGGGGGGTTCGCTTAGAATAGTTGAGAACGTGGATTTTGTAGGGACATGAGGTCCTTGGTTGACCGCAGTGCTTTTGATCAGGAGTGTACGTATAAATTGTGGATTTCTCCACTACATGGAAATTAACGTGATCAAAAACCTACTTACATTGAATGAGGGTCTTGAAATTGACGGACGTTGGGGTCGGGAAAGTGCTATGGATTGTTACGCAACTCCGCAACGGATCTGCGGACCAGTCGATCGTGAAATCGTCCTCATTGTACTTTCTCACTACAGCGGACTGCCATCGAAATCACTATTCCAAGTCTCGGGGTTAAGAACTACCTGGGATGGGGGTCGAAATACGGGGAGGTTCGGCGTCCAATGTAGGCAAACCCTTGTCCAATGGCTTCGCTTCCAGACATTAATTGTCGGAGCTGATCTGCGGAGCATCTGCCACACGATACAGGCGTCCGTCAAACTCTACCAGGTCTTTGCCAGGCGATTGCAGCTCTGAACTTGCACTTTCGGAGGCTATCGAGACGTAATTTCCACGCGCTAGGTGCTGCAAGGCATATGAAAACAAGCAAGTCGAAAACCTGCTTCTAGGATTTCTCGAAGATGAGACAAGAGTCATACATTATATCAGATAGCCTAGTATGCCTTTTCTTCTTAGTTGCGAAGTCAAGGACATTGGTTACGAGCCAAGTATGCGGTATGTCGTCCTTGGTCAACGCCAACCGTACTGGACGAATCCTCGGTCCTCTCCAGCTCGTCCAAATGGCATGCGCTGAACAAACTCCCTCAATTTCCAGGAATTTA
This sequence comes from Bathelium albidoporum, assembly GCA_021031095.1. Taxonomy (NCBI): domain Eukaryota; kingdom Fungi; phylum Ascomycota; class Dothideomycetes; order Trypetheliales; family Trypetheliaceae; genus Bathelium; species Bathelium albidoporum. The sequence continues at coordinate 78,567 of JAGFVP010000054.1, forward strand.
CTCGCGCGAAATACTAGAGCGTGACATCTGCTTTTCGGAAAGATACAAATACACCGTCTCAATTGCATAAAGCATTCCAAGGTTCATTTCAAAAGTTTTGTCTCGGGTGACGCAGTTCAACCTAATATCTGTTAGAATTTTCGAGGTTATGACCGTAGTCCTACCCTGGGGTGCAGAAAATGGACCAATTGTCAACTACTAAATTAGTGGGTATATTCTGCTGGGGCGCTCCCTGAATCAAGAGGATATAGCTCACCCGACCCCTCGCTTAGCTGATCCGACCGGTCAAAACTTGATCCGACCCCTCACCTAAAAAATGAGACCTCAGGTGACCGGTCAGATTACCTTCCTACCACTTCACGAGCTCCTCTAAACACGTTCCGAACGCACCATAGTTTCCCTACAGCAAGACGTATGGAACATCTTGTGAATATGTTTCAAAGCTGACTTAGTTAGTTTTACTACAAGTAAAATAATATTAAGTCTTGAAAGAAAATTTTTGATTTTTGGTCACAAATCCGACCTGTCAGGTGACCAGCCCGACCCCTCAATTTGAGAGGTCGGATCAGCAAATTTTTTTGAGGGGTCGGATCAGCTAAGCGAGGGGTCGGGTGAGCTATAGACTCATCAATCAACACGCCAACCTTTAGCGCGGGACAAGAATTTCGAAATGGACCTCTATACGTAGACCACATTACGCTTCCTAAGCTCAATTTCTGTTCCCACATGGGTTCGTGTCGTTTTCCAACAATACTGAAATGCTTCTCTATTCATGATTTCGTAGATATATGCGTCACCAAACAACTGCCAATAATATCGCCGTTTTTGGTTTTCAGCCCAGGCAGTCTTCATATCACCACTGGTACCCTGCAGCTGTAGAGAACGCAGGAATTGTCACGCAAGTTTGCGAGTGGTGAAGCCAGTTCAACCGAATGCTCGTTGTAATATCATTCGCATTTGACTGAAACGTTCGATAAACTCGGCCGACAAGAACCCATCGGTGCGCAACTCGCTGTTCGGGTCTCAATAGCAACAACAGTACCATACCAGTGGCTTTGTTGTAGGACTTGGCGGCATTGACGTTAGTATTGGTTGCACGTATGGTGCCTACAAATTATCCGTGCCGAAGGGTTCGACCGGGCTTGTTGATGATCTCCTATCAGTTGTTAAAACTGGTATATCACTTGTCAGGGGAGCCAATGAAATTGCGAGGAATGGAAATAACTACCCACAGGAAACTGACAATCAGCAGAAATCGCATCGACAATGGGATGGGATGAAACAAAAAGCTTCACCAGAACAAATTTCGCAGTTTCGTCCTGGCTGGGTCGGGCTTGAGAATACAGAGATACCCTTGGTGACATTCCGCAATGGGTTGCACCTTAATCTCGAGTGTCAAACGATTTGCTAGATAAAGATGTCTGGGCATAGTCGACATTTCGACAATATCACCTATTCCCTGCCAAGCATAATTTACCATCCTTTTTTACGAACAAGGGACTAAGTACAAGTCCCACATGTTCTGATTAGTCCCGAGCATCTATTAATTTTCTCCACCCAAGAGACGATTCGTTAGCCTGCTCAAACATGTTCTGCTGAGTGTCACTATCTGGGCAGCCCTCGAATATAACATCACATCCTTCGCAATCTGCTGCTGTAATGCAGCAATTGATACTGAAGAGTCAAGTTAGCTCCATCGTCTGAGACGGAGATATCTACTATCTCGTCTCAAGCTCAGCTGCTTGGGTTGCCTGACACACCATACTTGCACTATGTTCTTGCAAGTCGGATGATTGGTCGAAATGCAGGTGTCCCACAAATGTTGGCAAGTCTCTAGAACGCACAACAGGCCACCACTCTGACGAGCTTGCAGGGGGCTGGGCATGACTTTGACCGGAATGCCCATCATGTCCGCATTAGGTGGTGCCTTTTCTGCAGTAGTAGCGTGGAGGATAGCGAAGAACCCAGAAAGAATGGCGGAATGCATTTCAATCGACAACAGTACTGAAGCTATTATGCAGCTAACTTAAGAGGGCCATCGAAAACACTTGTTTCTCACCGTCTTCTTATATCTGCTCAGCAGCGACGGATTTGAAGCTGTTTCGTCATCCCAATTTCGAAAATCAATGTTGAGCGGGAGAATTGGAAGGCCTCTCTCGTTAGGAAACACCTGCCACGTCGTGCGCAGAACGTAGCTGCGGTTCCTTGCATTTACTCCGGGAGCGTTGTAACACACCGCAACTTCCAGATTAGCTTTATACCAACCGAATGTTCCACAAGAGCTAAACGTGAATCACGATACTTGAACAGCAAACTTCTGACAAGTATCCAATAGGTTCTTTTCCTCCCACGCCCTCGATTTATCAGGAACCACGTAACCCTCAAAAGGAGAGCCAGCTTGATGAATCAACGCTTCCACGCCGTTACCCGTTGTAAAACTCCAAACCCTTACAAATTTACTCGAAAAGCCGAGTTGGAAGGGAGTACTGGCTGGCACAAATATCGACTCTCCCTCCATAACGCGACACGGCGAAGCATCTCCGACGGTGACTTCCAGGACACCTTCCTGCACGGCGAAGCAATGGTGCGTACGGGGAAACGTGAGCTTCCGCTGAAATGGACAAGTCGCGCTGTGTACAGAAGAGGACTCAATGCTTGAGATGGCAAATTTCCCATCACACTGACGTGTAGTAATGAACGGCCGAGAGATTACACCGCCGAGGATCCACCGTGGACCTGTATTAGCCCGCAAGTAGTACGGCTGAGTAGTCTTAGGGATGACCTCGTCGTCGGAGCTCCAGTCACTGACAGCACAGCCTTGGTGATCTGGATGGAAGACGACATCATACTTTCCGGCTGCGGCTTTGACTTTGGGGATGAGAATTTGCGGGAGGTTTCGTGGATCAAATTCCGGAAAAAGGATGCCATCGTAAGTTTCGCCTACGTATCGGAAGAAGTCTAGCCAGTCCCCCGGAGTGATCACACCAAAGCTCTCGGAATGTGGACCTAAAATCTGGGGGTTATGGACAACGCCCTGACCACGCCAATTAGCTTGCATGGACAGTCGTTTAGAGATCAGTACGAACGTACTGGAGGCACTGATGCGAAATCGCCGGGACCAAGTATCTTGCAGCGATCTCCATTCCAGATCTTCATATACCCTTTGGTAACGATGAAGATATCATGTGCCTCGTTGTGGTGGTGAAAGCCTGGTGCATCTGCAAGGACTCCTCCACTCGAAAAGACAGACATCGCGCCGCCAGTCTGGAGGGAGGATGTCAAGACCCGGAACACACTCTTGCTGCCTGGTATGCTAATGATTTCGCCTTCCAATTGCGGGATTACATAGCTGCCGCCATTCTTCGGCGGTTGCTGCAGACGAGGTACTGCGACGCTACCATTCGACATTTTTGCAATTCGAAACTGCCCTATTTCAACGTTTTGAGACAATCGAAATTCTCACTTTCCACAAGTATCTTACCAAAAATGTTACTGTGGGATTGGTTTGCTGGTGGTATTAGGGTTCTTTTGTATGCCGCTCTTGCCTACGTAGTGACCGGTGCAATAGACCCCGTAGCCACAACACCAGGACATGGTCCGGCCTCACTGTTGAATCATATTCTCGTTTTATTTGAGCCACTCAGTGGCCGAAGTGGGGTTAAATCCTAGCCAGTGGTGTTGCCTGGCGGCCCCACCCCCACAACCCCCGAAGCGGCCCAGCTTGAGATTGCGAACACGACTGTAATGGTATTTGAAGTTAGGCAAAACTAAGACGTGCGATTTCTATACTTGATTTGGAAGCACTTTGATCCAGCGTGTGATTCAGTGTAATTGGGATCTTGAGTCTTTTCGAAAACTGAACATCATTTGGGCAGATATGGTCCCTCATCTCCGGTGTACATATAAAATTGTGGAAGATTGCACAATATACGCAGATGTATATGTGCCTTCAAAGAAAGCAGAATATGCTTGCAAGAGCCCAGTAGGTGCGATTTACCGGTTTGACTTAACTTTTAATGCATCTAAAGGTGACGTAGTCATCGGTATTCACGGAGGCGCTTTCTGTCTCGGCCATTCAGGAATGGTTTCCGTGGACCAAATCCAGGACTGTCAGGACCGCGGTTGGATTGTCGTTGTCCCTGAACACCGTCTTTGTCCACAGGTCAACATACTGGAAGGGCCAGTGGCAGACTGTCGCGATCTGCTTGAGTGGATTTACGCCGGAAAACTAGATGAAGAACTTGCGAAGAATACGGACTTGGCCTCATTTAGAGTGGATGGCGAAAGAGTTATTGCGTTTGGAACATCTTCGGGTGGGACTCTGGCTTTAGCTTTGGTGAGTATGAGTTTCCTGCAATACTTCCGCAGACCTTCGCCCTTAGAGCCTGAGGCTTTGGAACGCTAGAATTAACATCCGAAGGGATTCGATGTCAAGCATCCAGTTGCAGCCATTCTGGACCTCTATGGCGCCACGCATTTTGAAGATAGTTTCTGGATCCAACCCTTACCTTCAATGAAGCCACCAGAGTGTACCGAATCCTTCATCAATCAAGTATATGAAGAGAAACCGGTCCCCATTCAAGGTGGACTGTCACTCGAAGGCCAATCAGCCAGTGGAAAGCCTTCGACTCCGGATCCACGAGCTGCTTTTGTCTTTACACATATTGCAAAAGGCACGCTCATGGATGTTTGCTACCCATCCAAGGATTGGAAGAAGATCGACGCGTGTCTAAATGTTCATCCTCGATTCCCCCCGACGTGTATTGTTCATGGTGTCGAAGACCAGATGGTTCTTCCTTTTCTAAGTCGCCGACTATTCGGCCTGCTTGAGAAGGTAGGTGTCCGTTGTCAGTTCGTCGATGTGCCTGGCGAAGGGCATACGTTCGTGGGGAAGATGAAGAAAGGTTCGAGAACATGGGCACTTCAGCGGGAAGGGTTTGATTTCTTGGAGTCGGTCATAGAAAGGCACTGATGAGGTCGACACACTTGGTGGTAGCATTTGATAAAGCAAGAATTGCACAAGTTGGGACATGCATAACTCTCAGTCGAAAATTACTCGTAAGAGGGACCCGACTCAGTCACGTGCCTTCTCTGATGCGGGCGTTACCAATCACGGTTAGTGCCATCGAAGCTATCAGGTAAAGTGCTTCTCTATGTACCTCTTGCATACGATGCTCTGCGCGGTTTGCCTCAGTTGCCTCTACCAGCGCTGCGACCTATGGGACTCAGGGACTTCTCGTCTAATCGTCTATAGCTGGAGGATTGTTCCCCGCACCTTAGCTGGACACCAAAAGAAAGCTCAACCTCCGTCTTCTCCGCATTCCAAGCTCTAGCTGTGAGGCGTTATGTAGATGGCTTCCTGTACCCCGCAAGGAAATACAAATCTTCAAGTGAACGGTGATAGGTTCAGCTCTTGGGCAATGGCAAATTTTCCTCGGGAAAGCATAGGGGCAATCTCTCTATTTAGTGCTGAGGTTCCTTCAGTTCCCTGATGAAACATGCATACAATTTGCCAACATGGGTTCCCTTGGTGGTTGGAATGATTTTCCGCAAGCTGTCAGCTCCTGCCTTTCTAAGCTCAAAGAGCTTCTTCAGTCCGATGAACAGCTCAAGGCTTTTACTACATCTAATGCCATCACTGCTCCTGCAACATTTGGTTTTAAGACCAGCGGCTCTGACGATACTCTGCTTGTCACGGTAACAAATGGTAAAGCAGAGGTGACCACAAGCAATTCCTCATCAGCTCAATTCATCATCTCGGCTTTGCCAGAACAATGGCAGGAACATTTCAAGCAGGTACCTTCCATGCCCTATCAGAGCTACTGGGGCATGTTCGGAATGAACATTAAGCAAAAGGGCATTGAGGTGCAAGGCGATCAAAATGCTTTTGCTCACTGGGCTCATGTCTGGCGACGTGTGCTTGAGCTAATCCATGATGCTTACTGCGGTCCAATTCCAGAAGATCCCTACCAGGAGCCCGCCGAAGATCACCTTGTTGGACGATATGTCTATATATCCGCTCCCATTTGGGGGAAATGTAAGATATTCTACGACACTTCTGGTAATGGACCTCAGCCAATAGTGTTTCTTCATACGGCTGGCTCAGATGGACGTCAGTACCATGGCGTGATGAATGATTCCCGTATGCGAGAGAAGTGCACCATGTATGCTTTTGACTTGCCTGGTCATGGTAGAAGTTTTCCATCCCGAAGTTACTATCCGGGAGCACATACGAACACTGAAGAGAGCTACGTCGAATGCATTGCATCCTTTGTGAAGGCGCTTGGCCTACAGAAGCCGATTATTTGCGGTGCTTCAATGGCCGGCCAGGTATGCTTGGCAGTCGCTATACGGCATGAAGAGGTCGGTGCTGGTGGGACTATACCTCTGCAAGGGTAAAGTTTCAATCTCTTTCGTCCATTTACTGGCAAGAACTGATTCGATGTAGGAGCGACTATCTTAACATGGAGCGACAATGGTATGATCGGTCGCCGTACGTGAACCAATCGCTCTTCAACCCTGAATGGATTTATGGAGTGAGTGCACGTTTGATTGCATTGTGTATGCCTAATGGTCTTCAGATGATGAGCCCAACGGCGCCTCTTCCCAATAAACAGCTTGTATGGCATTTATATAGCGCCCAAGCATACGGCATCTTTCACGGAGACTTGGACTTTTACTTTGGAGGTTGGGATGGTCGCTCGCGCATGGCAAGCATCGACACCAAGACATGTCCTGTCTTCATGCTTACCGGCGAATATGATTGGAGCAACACTCCACAAATGTCTCAAGCCACCGCTGACAAGATACCCGGGGCTAGACACAAGTCCATGCCTGGCTTGGGACATTTCCCGGCAACGGAGAACCCCGAGCGATTTGTTCCGCACCTGATTGAAGCCATCGATCATATTCAAGCCACACGGTCTTAATACATTGCCAACTTACCCAGCCCGTCGGTTGTTTGTATACTTTGCCGCTGGTGGTCGGTTTTCCATAGACAACGAATTGCATATGAGTTTCTGTGATGCCATTCCAAGTGGTCGCTGTGTCTCACGTATGAGATTTTATACGTTGCTGATCCTTAGTTAATCTATGGCGTAGAATAGTCGGTTACGGGTACTGCTTTGTAATCTCACTCAAATGATTCTTTTTGTTAAACAAAACAGAGGCCTGTAGATAAGCTTTCCTGTACTTATTCGGGGGTTCCTCGTACTCTCTCTCTGTTGCATCTGACTTTGCTCCCGTTCACTTCTCTGATATGGGTAATTCTACGTTTAGGCGACCATGAGAGACAAGAATCCGTGGATGTAAATAACATGCATTGGATGTGCTTGATGCAGGCAGTCATACCAAAAGCCGCCCCGAGTAATTCCCTAATCCGCATGGTTCGTGGTTTCCTGTTCCCAGCTTCCGTTTCCTTGCTTCGTCCACTCCAGAAACCCTACTGATTGAATACGAAGTACGCTCGCTTTGAAGCTGGTTAGTTTCGGGCATTTCTCTCCGAGCGCTTCAATAGCTTTCCGGTCCCAAATGGAAAGTGCATCTTTTGAAGGGTTTTCCTTTGTTGGTACAGTCACAAGCTCAATCTGCTCCAGCTCCGGGCAACATCCCACGGCATTCTTGACTTCTTTCCATTTTTCCGCACTCTCCGCCTCCTGAATAGAGGCAATTACTACCAATAATCCCTCGTGCATCTTCAAAATTTTGGCAAACTGCTCCACGGTCAAAGTGTACAGCGTTGTATTGAGCACCTTCAATCCCCTTGGTCTCGACTCGTCTTTCACCAATGCTTCCACCAAGTCCTCTGCCAGATCCTGTCCTAGCGTCTGCACCCCCTCGTCCAGCGGCCTTACCCTCTCTTCCCCTTTGTCCGTCAAATTCGTCGGGTCCTGCGGATCATTCGTCACCTCCGCAGGGCTCACATTAAACGCGCACGTCACCAAACTCGGCGTCACCAACCGAGGCAATTCCTTTCCCGGCAGCCGCAGCAGAAACTCCTTCTGCTGCGGTTGAGACGTGTAATTGACCTCAAGAAACAGCAATCGTTTGCGCACACCCACGTCCGCAGCTTGCTCTTCCGTGTCGCGCTCTCCCCACAGGATATCGCCAATCGCAGCGAAGGAACCCGGCCTTCCAAAGACGTCTAGCAGGTGCAGACCGCGCAGACCGCGCAGAGCCTCAAAGAAGGCCTCCGCATCTCGCTGGCTTGCCGCTGTGATGCCACCGAGCAGCTGGCTGTAGACGACGAGGTCCTTGACGTGAGGCATGCGACGACCGAGCTGGGCGAGCCAGCCGGGCGGGTAGCCCAGGCTGAAGAGCTCGAGAGTCAACGCCTCGATGCCAGCGGGGAGGGGTGGAATGGCGGTTTCTACGGAGAAATTTGGGTCGGAGAGGAGGTTGTTGTAGGCATTGAGGGCGATATCGGAGGTTAGGGTGAGAGAGCGGAGGTTTTGAGCTTCGGGAGGGAAGGTAGGAAGGGTGAAGCCCTGAAGGGGGATTTGAGCAGCGGCGGCAAGGGTAGGGTCAATAGGAGCGTTGGTAGATGAGTTATTGCTGGCCATGCTAGTTGAGAAGATGGATTGCTGTAAAATTTGTATGGTCGCTCATTCTCTGATGGAGGAAACATGGCTCGAAAGCCGCTTCGCAGTTTGATCATCATCGACGCTGCAAATACTGGAAGTGCCAGAAGTTAGACGCAAGAGCTCTGGTGGGGATTGCGGGGAAAATGCAGGGGGTCAAGTAGGCCTATGCTTCTGCATATCCCTTTCAGGCATCTAGGGTTCCAGAGAAATTTTCTGGAAACACGCAACTGGCACAAATCGCACGAACACACATTCTTTTCAGCATCAGAAGAATCTCAAAGCTTGTGGATATGTGTAGTAATAGTTATAAACTCGGTATCTGCTAAATTTTGAATATATGTACTATGTAGAAGCGACCAAATGCCTGCGCAATACAGTTTTGCATGCACAAGTTTTTTTGTGTACCAGCGTAGGCACATGTTCTTTCACTTAGACAGTCCCAACCAGCACATTCCAAGAAATCCTGTAATTGAATTTAAGCAAACTTTTCTTAGTCTCCTTGCTCGATCCACCTTCCTAAATCGTTCATTACTTTTGTGGATTACAACCAAATCCGCTATCATTGACTGCTTAAAAGTACTGCTTCCACAATAAATCCAATTTCGAAGAAGCCAACGCCAAGCAGGCTTCGCAAATTTGGAAGTTAAATGTACTCTTCGCGTTCCTCGGGTAACCGAACAGAACCTTACGTGCCTGTCACGTGGCTAGCCATAACTGAGGCAAAGGAGAGCGAAAAGTAGTCTTCATCTCTTACCCTAAAATTTTTGGACAATTTCTTTATCTTACTCTCCAATTCAGCTCGTCCTCGCATGTCTCGTGGAACTAAAGAGATATTTTCCAAAAAAAAAAAAAAAAAAAAAAAAAAAAAAAAAAAAAAAAAAAAAAAAAAAAAAAAAAAAAAAAAAAAAAAGGTTAAACATTAGATGTTGGTAAAACAGAATGGGATATTTCCGTCTCGGAAATCCATCAGAACGAGATTCGGGATAGGAATGAGTCTTCTAAATGGGGCAAATCAGGATATCTTTCATGTTCGAACTGGAAAATCTTTAAGCAGCAAGCTGTCAAGAACTTTCTTAATCAAGGGTCAATGATATATTTCCCATTTCGAAAAATGGCGAAATAGTAAAGTAGTAAGTTGTGAATGATTCTGATGTTGTCGTACTGGATATCGAAATGAATTCTGCATGCAAGATTGCAGCTGGTCTCGGTGAATGTCGGACCGAAGGTAGGCGTGCATTTACGAATAAATAAATGAGAAGAAAGTTCCTTGAGGCAAAGAACCTGACACCTCCCAAGGTCCTCCAAATCTGCACAAATGTACTGAGAGACTTTCTAATCTGCTATTTAAGTATAAACATGAAAGGCCGTGCAGTCCCGCCATCGTAAAATAGTTCGAGACTTACTTCACAGCACTGGCATGTTGTAACGAACACTAAGCACCGCAAGTACTGCAGCGTCTAGTGTCCCTCCGTATTGAGTAAGCTGAATACTTTAGAGTCACAATGGATCAAGCAAAGTACAACAGGGCGTGATAAGTTCAATTGCGCTTCGCTGACCCCTTTTCGGGTCAGCGAGATGCTACTTATGTCTGCGTAAGCCTCGCTGCTTTAGATAGGCCCTTAGAGCGGCGAGCGGGGTAAAACAGAGCTAGAAGGGCGCAAAGAGGCACAAAATAGCTCTATAGACCCTTCCCAGTCAGAGAGGGACCTCATGTATTATACATGTACTGAGTTTTTAGTTCTATTTTTCACTAGATTAGCTGGTCATCACATCTTTGGTCTAGATTTTGCTGAGCAAGAAACCGTCATTTTGAAGCGTTTGGAAAACTTGCAGCGGGTCATATTTCTTTGAGACTGCTTTCAGCTTGGCCACATTCTCCTCTCCATATGTGGGTAGGGGGCTCTGATCTCGGGAAGCGTCATTCAGATCAAGAAAATCAACCTCCAAGGCACGCTCCTGGCTTAGCTCTTTGAATTTCTCGGTCGTGGCCATGGAGACGGATCGGACTGTGTCATCGTCCTCAGCATTGTTCCAATCTACGAGTGTGGTCCACCCTAAATGTGTTAGCGAGTTAAGACCTGACCGCGGAGGGCAGAGAAACTAACATTGATGATTGATATTCGGAAGTCCAAGCGCATTGCCGCCCTTCTTGATTCCTTGTTCGACGAGTTCAACGGGAATAGGTTGAAGGGTAAAGGTTTGATTGGCACCAGTAGCATTATGTACTGCTACCGCCCTGTCTCTCCAAACGCTATATACATCTTTGTATAGCTGGGCATCGACCTTTGAGCTGACTCCACGATAGTCATGACTGTCCCGTCATCAGTCAGCTGGTTCTTAATGGCCAAACGCGAATTACATCGAGGGAAAGTTACCGTTGTGGCACTTTCGAGAAGACGGTCCCCAGTATCTGGGTTACCGTGTTAACTGTGCCATTGGTCGGTGGTATTACTGTAACGGCGCCGGATAAATTGTAAAAAGGAGAGAAGCAGGTAGGCCTTTCCGCAGGTACTGAATACAACAGCCCTACCGTCAGCGACTCGAGCCCCATTACAAGAGCCACGGTTCCTCGAACATCTGAAGCGCCGTCATTTTGCCATTGAGTGAATGCATCGAGAACAGCATCGGCGTGGTCTGGTGTGTACGTCTGCACTTCGTACCATATATTCTTAATGGGGACTGTGTAAAGATCGAATCTGGTCACGATGCCTAAGTTGAGTCAGCAATGCGCATTGGGACACGAGGACGAAAGATGATTGCTTGCCGAAATTAGAGGATCCGCCTTTCAATGCCCACCAAAGGTCGCAGTTTTCTTCTGCATTCGCGTTTGTGATGGTTCCATCTCCAAGAACAATCTGCGGTCTGGCTGAGCTGGAATTGCTTCAAAGGATCATTGCATTCGCAAACCTCAAAATTCTTCACATTGTCTGCTGCTAGACCATATTCGGCAGAAAAATGGAAAAGGCCGCCTTCAAACTGTCCATTAGCACAGTATCGCTTCTGATCAAACTGGTGCCTCGAACCTCCGAGAATGAGCCCTCCCACTCCAATAGTTGGTAATCGACCTCCGATAACATTAACTCCAAAGGTATCCAGTGTTGCGTAAACGTCGCCCCATCGGCCTCCGGGTCCAAGACTCGCTACCGTTTTATCCGCGTTAACGGCGACTTGATTCAGTCTACTGAGTTCGATGAGAACCCCTGGACTATCGATACTTGACCAGCCCGGATTTGGTGAATGACCACCACTCCGGATAGAAAATTTGGATTTGAAGAAACTAAGAATTGTGACCGCCCTCGAAACATCTGCCGCAGATTTGGGGGAGATAATACATGTCGGAGTTTTCCAGCAGGTTTGAGACCTTGGTAGGATATGAGCTTTTGGAACTGGTGAGGAAATGAGACTTGCTAACCAGTTGACGTCAACATTGCTAACATTTAGCGGTTTTGTGTCGACAGAATCATGATCCAGGACAGTTTGTGCTGCCACGCAAGAAAGCGGAACTGGGTCATAGTCATCGCCAGCTAGAAACGCGGCAAGATCCGAAGTAGAACGAAGATTATTCGTCAAAGATTGCGCTTGGGTAGGTGATAAGTGCAAGGACTTCACTAGAGTCTCAAGATTTGCAGACATGACGGCCGTTTCACGGATTTCGAGTGGATTGTGGGTAGATTGGACAATGCTAACACCACTAGCTACCAGGCATAATGCATGGAGAAGAATGAAGCAAATTGCAAAAGAACTTAATGTGCTACCGCAGAAATGCATGGGGAAGGCAACAAAGAGTGGGACCCTGTTGCTCTGAGCTCGGAGGCTGTGATACGCGTGCAGTTGGATGTATGGATGTGGGGCCACAGGCATCCCCTGAACTTTTGAAGTCCTACGACCCGGTCATGAGCATGCCAGTCATGAGCATGCAAGATCCGAATGCCGTCATTTTGTGGCTCATTAGCTTTTTGTGGATTCATATCAACATCTCATGTTTAGCAAGGTAGGGTGTTGGAGTTTTGGGTGCCACCGGCGATCTTCCCTGATCAAGAGAACCCGATTGTCGACCAGTCAACCAACACGGGCTAGGGCTATCATTCACTAAGGCAGGTAAGTAGGTAGTAGTTGGCTCGATCTACGTACCCAAAACTTCACGTTATCCGCTTCCGTTCCGTCCCGTTCGTGCATCAATCATCTCCCTAGTCCTACCAAGATCTGAATTCCATGACCAAACTGTAGGCCCCCCACCCGAATCATAGCCACTAGATTGGCTGTCTAACGTAGTTTTGTAATGTGATTCCGATTTTCAATTACGAGATTTGATTGGAAGCATGTCGATATACTTGGCCATTTATTCGTTACTGAGCGCGACATTTCTTTTGCTATCCTTCGTGGCGCGTGTAGTGTACACTGACATTCTCGGAAGGCCCTCCGATGAAGATAACCTTCCTTTTCCAGGCTGGCCTAGAACACTGCTTGACCACGTGCCGTCCCGCTGAACCGGGCTAACTCGGCCGGGCCAACATCCGTTGCGATGGGTGGGTGGTATTCGTGATGCTCGCGATGAACGCCATCCTACGCTTGTGGGGCGGCTAATGTAGTAAGAAGCACGAACGTATGCATGACCGAGACTGCGCTTGAAAGAACCCGACTCGCTGTTTGGGATGGCTCGCCTAATTCCAGATCCTCTCCTGGTAATAGCGACGTTCTGGGTAGCTTGGCTGGAAAGGCTTTCTTCAATGGAGATATGTCAGCAACTAATGTTGTCGTTAACAGACATGTGTCCATGTGCCGTGAATGTATGGGGTTGCTCACAGTGTTCGCCAAAGGCGCCACACAATAAGAACGTTAGATCGTGCATGAATTAACGCGTAGTCAGCAATATGCCAATGAGCTGGGATACCTCCCGAAGACCGGTGCATTTGTTCAACTAGGTAGGACACAAGTTGCAGCAGGTAGAGTAAGTAGTGCAAGCTGAAGAACAATCTCAAATCGCTGAAGCTGGGTTGATGGCGCGCCTGGCTCGAGTCGCTTGCCGCACCTAGATATGCAGTGTGGCTAGGATCCAAGTCTCAAAAGGAAAAGAAAAAGAAAAGAAATCTCACAGCGCATCCCGTGCCCTGTCTCACACATGCAACGAGCGTCCGTCCGCGGATGCGCGATGGAGTAAAGCCTAGACCAACTCGCTTAAAGTGTGGCAAAGTTCCAATTTCCATGCGAGCAAAAGTAATCACCTCAACATCGTCCGAACAACGCCGCAGCAAAATAATGACGATTGGCAACACTCTCGTTGCTTGCCAACTAAAACAACATCACGATATGACCTTGAACGGTAGAGGAGGCCAGCTTTGTTCTGGCTCTCGCAGAGCCCCTCCAATATCCAATTTAGCGCTTATTGGACGTAAGACGAAAGTCTTACCGATCGTCTTCGGAGCCCTAGCAGGATTTCCGCGATAGCAAAAGAGGCTACTATCCCAACCCTAGCTTGCTGAGACCGTGCGGAGTGTTACGTCCACGAAATTAAGGGCGCTAATCCACGCATTAATGCGAGCAACGCTTGAACCTGGAAATAGGCGCAGGGATAGTCTTTGGCCTGCTAGCTTGAATAAAGGGTCTTGAGTAGAGATAATACGGGAGTTGGCTTTTCGTCATCATGGTAAAACGGTTTGCCTTGATTTCAACTCCAAGCGCCTACGCGAGTCGTGAGAAGTCAGTGATATGGCTTTGCCTCAGCCATCTTTGTTGCCTTCGCCAACCATTATTAACAACACGCACAAAGTCTACTCCGTGGCGATAGCAACTATCGTTCTTGGGATTATAGCGAGCATTTTTGTTATCTTGCGCTTGGTGTTGCGCTTTCGAACCAAAACCTTTGGCCCTGACGACTGGGCTATCATTCCTGCCTTTGTGAGTTTCCCTGCTCTGAAAACACATGCCAAATGACACAGGGGTCTTACTGCATATACAGCTCTTTTACTTGGGATGGACTTCTATGGCAGCATATGCGAACTTGAACGCTGGAGTCGGGAAACCACTATGGGAAATTACTCTTGGAGAATATACAATATGGTTTAAGGTAGGCGCATTGCCACGGTCAAGCTTTTGAGAGACCATGTTGAAGCATACATGTGCTCAAGCTGTATGTGATTTGGTAGACTGACCCTTATCAGTCACTGATCGGAGCCGTCTGGCTGTATCCCGCCATGACATTTTTCATACGCTGCTCGATCCTTCTGTTGTATAAGCGCATCTTCGCGCAAGCTGTTCCAAGGGTGAAAGTGACGGTCCACTTTCTATTGGCACTCCAAGTCGTCTACCTTATCGTCTTCTCAATCCTCCCGGCCTTTATTTGCCGTCCACTCCACATGGCATGGCACCCCTTACAGCGGCAGCAATACTTTAACGATTGGTATTATATATACATGAATGTGGCTTTGTTCGCTACAAGCATGGCATTTGACATTATCCTGTTGATTTTTCCAATATGGCCAGTGCTTCAACTACAGACTACCACAAGGAAGAAGGCTGAAGTTGCAGGCCTCTTTATGCTCGGAGCTGCGTAAGTCGACGGATACGGATCCAATCTGTGGCCATTTGATTGACTTTCTTTTCCAGCGCAAGCGTTGCTGCGGCGTACAAGCTTGCCATCTGGACCGTTGAAATTCACCGGTATACTCATATTGATCCAGTCTGTGCGTAAAAGCTCTCTTAAGTGGCTCTCTTCTTTCGAACACTGTCACTAATGATGAGCAGGGCTAAACTACCAGATGTCAACGCTGATTCCTCCCGAATTTGATACCTTCGGAGAAACCTTTTGGATTCCTGGACAGGTTGAGCCGACCGTGGCGCTGATTGGCACTTCTCTACCAGCTTTTCGCCAGTTTCTCGGGCAAATAAAGCCTACATTGGCCAAATTCTCCAAGGCAGTTTCCTCGCCTTCATCAAGTCCGAAGGGAACCGTACTGGGCTCTCATTCGGGAGGCATTACCGTGCAAAGAAATTTTGACGTTAAGCAGGAATATGAGCTTCGAGAAAGCAATGATTCACAGATTGCTTTGCATCGTAATTTTCTATGAGCGACAGCGAAAGAATGTATATTAAAAGCATGTCTAACTTAGCCCTAATAGAATTCCACAAAGTGCATTCCTATCACCCGTACGAGAGCTCCAGTGATCTGTTTAGGAATGCATCCACATCGTCACACGTCATTCCCGTTTCCAGGCACAAAATCTACAGGCACGCAAGAGCGTCCAGTGGTGTAAGGCTGCATCAGTCCTACGGACTTTTCGGCCTCCGTATAAAGTTGGTACTATCGCAAGAACATCGAGAACCCATCAGGAAAGAAGGAAAGCAAATTGCAGACTCCCATTGGAATGGCAAGAGCACACCGTTGGTATCAGACATTAAGCTTTTCAGCTCCATATGTCATCCAGTAACCGAGAGAATGGATCAGAAATATAGCCCATTGACAACAGATATTCCAGCAAGAGACCTCCCGTGATAGACCAGCCAACATACCACGAACCGTCACGATACCACCACCAGCAGCTAGTATAATCTTTGAGATCGACAAAGACAAGCATAGAAACTAGCGTGGCCGCTGAGCCTCCGACTGCGATCAAGTAGTAGATGTAACCTAGCTCTGCAAGTCTTCCGGATGTAATCATCAGCCCCATCATTACAAACAAAAGCGGCCACAGCAAAGATTTGGTATGACCTTTGAAAAGAACTGCTAAACTCTTGATGTCCGCCTTGAGATCATCTTGGAGATCCTGATGTGCATAAACCGTGTCGTAGTTGACTGTCCAGATTATATTTGCTAAGAAGAGGTACACAGTCGACCATTGGATCTCAGAGTTTCTATCTGAGCTACCCTGCGCGGAAGTAGGGAAAGGTTTCACTCCCATAGCAAGTGAACCCATGAAAATACCCCAGCCAAGGCAGAACCCAAGAACAATCTGAGGAAAATTGGTGTGTTGTTTAGCAAAAGGATAATATGTCCAGGCAACTATACTTGGGATTGAGTACAGAAAACTTGTGATCAATCCTTGAGGCATCCAATGTAAGAAAATGGCCGCAGCAAATGTCTGGGTCAGGGTAAAGATGAATGCCGCGAATGGCGAGACGGCACCTCTGGGTATGGGTCTATTGCGTGTACGCTCGACTTTGGCGTCCAGTGGTGCGTCGATAAGATCATTCCAGATGTGAATGGCATTTGAAACAAAGAAGCTTCCACCCAGTAGCAGCACAGCAGCCTCAAGTACGCGGGAGAGAGGTGCACGAGTCAATATTGCTGCCTGGAGGATGCCGAAGGCGTGCGGATAGAAGATCAGGAGTAGGCCAGCTGGTGGGCTTAGACGTGCAAGTTGTACATAAGGAAGCCACGATCGTGGTACATAGGCAAGCCAACCTGAAGCATGGTTGCCCCCATACTGGAAGGCTAGAGCTGGGTTTTTGGATACGTCTTTGGACGAAAGATCACTTGCGCCATTCGGGTGGGAAGTGGATATTGGACGTTTAGTGGCCATATCGTCGATATTGAAAAAAAAGCCGGAGCGCATTAAGAAAAGCATCGACAGGTCCGAAGGCGTATATAAAGGCTTATTGGCCTTTACGCCCTCCGCTGAATGACAAAAACTCCATGTCAGATGAAAGACCCGTCTCACTTAAAGTGGAGACATTGCCGTCTGATCGGAGATGCTTTCAGCAGGAAACCAGCCTTTGCACTATGCTCCCTGTACGTCCACGCGTAGATTCTTAAATGCTGGTCGGGGGAGAGGCTCTCTGCAATGCATTATGCGCTGCCAAGATTGATACCTTTTGCAGCGTTGGCAACCGAGGCTAACGATCGACCAATTCCTCGCCCGGATAGCATGGCATGCAAAATCTCGGCGATTTGCCAAGATCCTGCAAAGGCGTTCTACGCATCTGCATCACATCAAGCTAACTTATCGCAGACCAGTTTCCGGTATGTTGGTGGCGTCTCCGATCCCGGCGGTACGGCGCGCAGCCTGCATTTGACGGCAGAAGCATCCGTATTAGTAGAATTGCAGCGCACCTCCACTTGCATCCACCCAGCTGCATGACATGCTTGCTAAATCAGCACGAGGGCGCGAGTGACATTGAGACTGGGAATTGCACGTTGTCATTCGTACGATTATAGCTATCTTTTAATTAGCAATGTTCTCGAAAGAGCCTTCTGTCAGCCCCGTTGAATTTACGAGATCGGAAGTGCAATTTCTCACACAAAAAGGAGACCACCAGGCATGTATTCGTGTCGTATGGCTGAGGCCTGTCCCAGTCGTTAGTATCGCCGCTTGATCTACCCAGCGGACGTGCTCCACATCGGCCACACTATTGACGCGACCAGGTACTCTTCCAGCTGCCGTTCCTGATGCAAGCATTAAACCAGGCTTTTCGTCTGGACGTGAACAGGACTACCGCCCGTGTACGGATGTAGAGGCCTCGGCAACAACTTATCCGGATACAAAGTTAGACCCTTTGACTAGTGACCAACATACGCGCGAGAATCCCTGACCCCTAAGCTTACTTCGAGACCCAGAGGGCTTGCTCTCGCCAGAGCTGGTGTAGAGAGATGGATGGGCCAATAAATTGGCAAGTGGCATAAGAGTAAGGCAAGCTCCAGCGCGGTGTTTACGACAGTTCGCTTTCGAGACATAGTGTCATGCTCCAATCAATGTATGTAATATTTATTCCAGCGACAGTAACGACCAGTGCTGCTTTGGTGCCCCACAAGGTGACCCATATTGGCGGCGATTTTTGTTAAGCACCCTTTTTGTCTCCATTGCGAAGCCATGCTTCTTTTGGCGGCAGCTGTGGTGCAGAGGATTCAGTCACTGCTTGTACAGAAGCATGGGACGCGTTGATCGTAAAACTAGCTCTCGGATTTCGGTGATATTTCCGAACCCAAAGACCATACTCACTTGCATGCTTCCTGGACCAGTTGAATTGGTCGATACCTGTTTCGGTAAGCAAGATGTCTATAACAAATGATAGAGAAGTACGGCAAGGATATCACTTTATCGGTCCCCCCCCTGCAGATCCAGAAGCCAGAAGTGGTTAGCAGAGCTTCACACAGCTAAAATACTAGGCCCGGCATCAAATGTTAGCTGCTCTGAATGAGAAACTCCTATTTACAATGAATGGTCTCAGGAGAGAGGTGGTGCGCGCCTTTGCGAAACATTACCGATGGCCTAAAATGGTAAAGCGTTTGCCAAGTCACGTCGACCTCGCTCCCTTGCGGGAGCCGACCTCTAGCTACATCAACCACGATCCAAGCACCCAAGCATTCGTATGACTCTAAGACTAACCCGATCATGGGATCTAAGACGCCCCAGGACAATAACCAGAATCCAAATGGTCTGAAATGGCAAATGAAAAGATTGTATGTCGTAAGCTATCCTAATATCTCGAGCAGAGTCATCAGCACGCGCTGCAATCGCTGCTGTCAATCCTCCTAAGCCAGCTGCAGCAAGTGGACTTCTTCATGGCGCACTCGAAGGGCAAGACGAAGATGGGGAGGATGAGGAGGATGACAAGCTTGGAGCGGACCTGAATTCCGCTGGTCAGCCCAACAGTAGTAAGCTAGCTCGAAGTTGTAATACACTTGAATCAAGATTGACCCTGATATTAAGGCAAGAAGAAAAAAAGGAAGAGTAACAAGAAGAAGAAAAGGAAGGTAGCTGATGGACAACAAACGACCCCTCCCCGAGTTGCACTCGCCAACCTTTTTCACGGTCGGCGATATCCAGAGGGCGAAATTGTCGAATATGTCACCCACAATGACAATCTCCGGCGTACCACGGCTGAAGAACTCCGTCACCTGTCTGTCGTGGACAACATGGATGATGATTTCCTGAATGACTATCGCGAAGCTGCTGAAACTCATCGCCAGGTCCGGCAGCATGTACAAACGATCATAAAGCCTGGCATTTCCATGAGCCAGATTGCTCAGGAGATTGAGGATGGCGTTCGGGCACTGACCAATCACCAGGGTCTTGAGACTGGAGACGCTCTCAAAGCTGGCATGGGGTTTCCGACTGGGCTCTGTTTGAACAATATAGCTGCTCACTGGACTCCCAATCCAGGAGCCAAGGAGGTTGTTCTCCAGCACAACGATATACTGAAAGTGGATTTCGGAGTTCATGTCAACGGCAGAATTGTTGATAGCGCCTTCACGGTGGCTTTCAATCCAGTATACGACAACCTGCTTGCAGCTGTCAAGGCAGCCACTAACACTGGACTCAAGGTAAGCGAATCGGCTCTGCGAGGCATCTGTCTACGAAGCTAAGTAATTTTCTAGGAAGCTGGCATTGATTGCCGGATTGATCACATCAGTGAGGCAATTCAAGAGACAATGGAGAGCTACGAAGTCGAGCTCAACCAAAAGGTCATCCCCGTCAAAGCGATCCGGAACATAACTGGCCATAATATTTTGCGCTATAAGATCCATGGCGATAAACAAGTCCCCTTTATCAAGACCCAAACCACTCAACGCATGGAAGAGGGCGATGTGTTTGCCATTGAAACATTCGGTAGCACTGGTAAAGCATACCTCAGAGATGATGTAGGGGTTTACGGCTATGGGCGCAATGAACATGTCAGTGCTGTCGGTCTTCATCATGCCACCGCCAAGTCGTTACTGAAGACGATCGACGAGAACTTCGGAACTCTGGTCTTCTCTAGGCGTTACCTTGAGCGCATTGGAGTGAAAAGCTACCATCTCGGCATGAGATCCCTCGTCTCGAATGGCATTGTCGAGTGCTATGCGCCTCTGGTGGACATCCCTGGCTCTTACGTTGCACAATTTGAGCATGTGAGTATGGTCCACGAATTGAAGGCCACGGAATATACTGATGCAATCTTCTAAATAGACCGTTCTGCTCCGCCCTAATTGCAAGGAGGTAATCTCTCGAGGAGAGGATTACTAACGAAATGTGGAAAAATCTAGACTGAGCTTGATTTTGACAATACTGGCTATATTTGATTCTCTGTGTACGTGGCTTCAACAGCCACGTAGAACACCTTGGTAAGGCATCTCAACAGGCCTGACTTGTAGAATTTGCGCCGATGACGCTCTTTTGAACCATAAAATGGAAAGTGGCGAACACCATTGTATAGATTTGTTTCAATGTATTGCGATGTGCAACTCTGCGCTCTTGTTCTATCGTTAATATCCTTTTTTGGTCAACCTTTTCCCCTCAAGAGGAGTTCCAAATGAAGCCCTGGCGCCCTCTCGCTTAGCAAATCCGGGCTGCTGACTTTATTTACGCTTGTAACACCTATGTCACTCCCGCATAGTGAGATCATTTCTGAACAGCACTTTGAGACATCGAATATCACGCTTATCGAACTCAGAAAGCGAGGTGTACGCTTCATCTGCTTTTCTTACATGTTCCTAATCGGGGAACTGTCCAGATCGCTTGGAATTGCTGTCACGCAAGCCAAGGGTCTTGAAGCAATTCCTTTGCAGTCTCCCGCTCTTCTGGTAACCACTTCAGGATTGACCGCACGAACTGAAGGAACAGGTGCTTGTCCTCTCAATGCGAACGGGTTTCCATGTCCTCCAATCTGTTTGATACAAGCATGCTCGTCCGCAATCCAGTTCCCTGCAAACGACTTCTCAATTGGTTGTCAGGGAAACAGTATAAAGACACTTACCGTTGGAGTCAAAGCACTGATCAGTAGTTTCGCTACGCTCAACAAACTTGCTAGGGGGTGGTCCTATCAGGTTGTAAATAATGCAAGATGTTGGAATGGATCGTGGTGGCCTTTGCCATTGAACATGTCGCCGAACAGGTGGGTTCCTTCGAAGCGATCCCAGGTGTAAGCTTAATTTAGTAGTTGCTTCGACACGATTTGGTCTGGTGAGCAACTCACCAGACACGCGAGGTTCCAAACATCAATTGGCGGCCCCGAGGGCATTTCGAATATCACCTCGGGCGTCCTGTAAATGTGTGCTTGTACAAAGGGGCCACTTGATTGCAGTTTACCAATTCTCGCTTCTCCAAAATCACAAACTATTGGAAGACCATATGCCCAAGCTTGGGAAAGTGAAGACTCGAATAAATTGTTCGACCTTGATCTATGATTTTTCTTGGAGTTGGGCTGCTCAATGCGTACATCTCCATCTCAACCAAGGTCCGAGGGTCTTCGATCGTGAGCATGATATTGACTGTCTTCAAGTCTGTTTCTCATTAGTAGCAAGTCC
The DNA here is from genome assembly GCA_021031095.1 of Bathelium albidoporum. NCBI lineage: Eukaryota > Fungi > Ascomycota > Dothideomycetes > Trypetheliales > Trypetheliaceae > Bathelium > Bathelium albidoporum. The sequence continues at coordinate 100,368 of JAGFVP010000054.1, forward strand.
TGAATGTAAATCTAAACTTGCCGGTATGAATGACTCCAGCCTCATTGTGAAGAAAGTCAAGTATTGTCAGTAATCGTTGCAGTGTAAGCCTAAGAAGTGGGGCATTGAAAGGTTCTGGGTTCCATCTCATCATCTCGAGAACGGTCATATGCATTGGTTGTTGCACAAGACATTGATGTTCCCCAAAAAGTGCCTTTGAGCTCAAGGCTGTCATATAGCTCACGGATCCCCGACTATCCCGTATGATCAGAGGTAACTCCCGAGAGATGTTCGTAAATTTTGAGTTCCCAATAAGTTGCTTCAGCGAACTTGGGCAAAGATATAGACACTTTCAGAGCTATGTACCCATGCTCGCTGCGGGGGGAAATATTGGTTTGCAGGGATATGTATATCGGAGGCGGTTGCTTACCAGAGACTATGGTAGAGCCAAACGGTAGAATGCGTACCATAGCCCAATTTATTGAGGACCCGATTCTTTGACCCGAGCACGTCTCCGATATGGACAGGATAAAAATGCTTCAGCTTGTAGAAGGGCAGAGTCTCTTCTTCGAGAACTTTCCGGCCCTCATTCGGGGACACCTTTGACGAAAAACTTGGGTAATACTTGGAAGTCGAGGTTCTGCGATAGAAAACTTGCCTGAAGCCTATGGCTAGACAAATCATGATATATCCGCTTTGGGGACTTGTATATTGGCAGAGATCAAAGTGACGAGGCTATGCAGCTGACTGCCGTCAAAACCTCATGAATGCATCGAAACTGGCTGCATAGCCTCGTCAGCACGTTTTTTCGGGTTGTTGGGTGTAAAATCGCTCTTGAAATGGGTTTGCGACGATTATTGGATCTGTTGCCCTAGCATTGAATGATAGGGGTTACAACCTATTGGGGAACACCAGCGAGCATACAGTGAGTTCAGTGGTTGGGAAAAGATCTAGAGATCGCATGGTTCTCCATGGATATGTCAAAAACCAGAAAAAACATAGCGTGCTGGATACTATCCCGATGTTCATACTACGTTGAAGCGCATATCTAATACTGACCATATCAACGCGCTGAGGCTTACCGGAAGAAAAAAGGGAAAGGAAACAAGGTCCAACAGAAAATAATTTTACGGTATGGCAGCTTTAGCTAGTCCACCAGACTATGCTAGAAAAGGAATAGGCGTACTTCGTCCATAATATATCCCTGGTGACCCCCAGAAATTATATGAAGCATTCAGTCTGCTGCAAAAAACATACACCAGCCCATACGTGCATACGTAGCCGAGCAGAATGGCCAGATGTGAAACGTGGAATTCCTTTACTGACCGATCAACTCACGTACCACATTATTCATCATTCCTTGAATAGCGGGAATTCACTGGTTAGCCACTTTTCGGCGTCTTTAAATTCATCCTTGATGATTTCTGCGTGACGAGCACTTCTTGCTCGAATGCGACACCGGAAAGGTCTCGGTCGGACGTTGATGCCTTCGGTGTAATCAAGCGTATCATAAGTGACGCCCTCAACGGGCAAGACATCGAAGGCCCATAGTATCTTGCTCAAAGCTGCAAACAGGCTGTTAAGTGCCAAATCCGCGCCGGGGCAGTAGCGCCTGCCCCAACCGAAGCAACAGTGTCCTGACTGAGATGGATGGCGAACACCTCGCAGGCGATGCATCTGCTTAAGCACTTCGACACTGGAGAGATACTCCGGCGGTTCGTCACCCTCCATGAATCGAATGGGATCGAACAATTGTGGGTTCGGATAGTAACGCTCATCATTATTTATAGCCCACAAGTTGCCCAGGATCGTGGTTCCCTTCGGGATGTCCCAGCCACGATATTGGTCATCCTCAGAAGCTGCATGCGGAATGCCTCCCAAGACCGCAACTGGACGCCAACGGAGAACCTCTTTGATAAGGGCCTTTATGTATGGTAAATGGGCCTCATCGTCGAACGTTGGAGTCCGTGCATCCCCAATCACTGTATCGAGCTCTACGTGCGCCATCTTCAAAGCCGACGGATGGGTGATAAGAGCCAGAATGGCAGAGCAAAGGGTCGATGATGTAGTATCGGATCCGGCTGCAAACATTGAGCCTGGTACGTGGGCGAAAGCTCGATCATCGAGGGGAATCCCTTGTTCCTCCCGAATCTCTAGCATCATTTTGCACAGCGAGTCCTGCGCCGGCTTTCCCGTGTTCTCTGCAGCGGAGACGTCGTCTTTGACCATTTGCACAAGCTCTTTGTTCATCTCCGCCTCCACCAAGCCTTTCTGATGGATCTCTCTTTTCCAGGATGCCAGCCAAAGCGGAAGGTGCTTGAGTATAGGAAAGGACTCAGCCATAAACCTTCCAGGAGCACTAAGCACCGCAGCATAGCGAATGAAGTCGAGTCTAGGACCGTCAGTGTGCTGCCTACGCCTCCTTACTAGTTACTGACCGTTTTCGAACAATTTCCGCATCGTATGAATCAACCCGGCGTCCGTACGCAATGGAGAGGACGATACTTGCGGTGAACCGCTCAATATGCCTTGCGAATTCTTGAGGATTCCCCAGTAGGTGTGCGCAGAGTCTCGAGGCCTCTGTCAGTTGTCGGGGCTTGTAGAGCCGCAAGGCTGACGGCACCATCACCTGGTGTAGCAATTTCCTTCGGATCGACCATGCCTTTCCGTACGGTTGCACTGCGATGGAGGCACTCCCCCAGTAAATCTCGCCCAGTACCACGCTCCTTGGACGCGAAGAGTACGTCTGGCTTCGCTTTTCCATCAGATCTACTGCAATGTATGGATCTGAGATGACAATGACAGGCCGCCGACCGTACCATATCGTAAACGGATCGCCGTAGATTTGAGTCCATTTGATAAACTGATCCCATGGAGCCGCAGTTGGAATTTGGTGCTTATTGCCAATGAACGGCAGAGGCGTTGGTCCTGGCGGGAGGCGAAGCCGCTGAACGTAGTCGTACAATATCAGTCCGACGATACTCAGTGCCAGAGCAGCCGGAATCGAGTACCACGGCACTGCAAAGCCGAACATTACGAATGGGTAATGGCTGTGCTGCTACGTTAAAAAAGAATCCCAGAGATATCACTCAGGTCGAAGACTATTATAGCGACGAGGCAACGATTCATAGAGTTTGTTCATCCATGCACATCCGAAGCATGAATCCAAAACAGTAAAGTTAGACGAGGAGCTGTCTGTTGGGTATGTTCTACAATGTTCTTGGCCACATCGTAACCCCGATTTCCGAATCCAATTGCAATCGTTGCCAATCTAGCACATGGTAGTGTGTTGAACGTGTTCTGGAGGCGTTGGGTGCTCAATTATCCTGTGCTACTGGCTTCGGGCGGATTGAATTACCCGAATGGTTGCCCAGGATTCACCCAGTCCATCCTTCGTGATTGGTTGAGTTTGCCTGACCAATCGACTGAAAGTCAGATAAAGTGCATCATTAGTGAGGTCTTTGTTCCTCTCCTTGGAAGATTTTTCTAAAATATCCCGGGATTTATTTTGCTCGAAAGTTGCCAGATCATCTCGATTGTGTCTGTTGAATCCAATTGATGAGATGCCAGGCAAGTGGTTGTGTACTAAGATTAGGTACAGAAGGAATGTCGCGCCAAAGCGCCCATACAGGTAGCAGGCCAGAACTCCCTGTTGAAATGCGGGGTCTTCCCTCGTCAGAATACAACGGTAGATTCTTACAAAAAAGGTAGGTCTGCAGACGAACTGAGGATTTCGGCTGGGGATTTCCGTGAGTAAATTGGTTACTTATTAGTCGGCCATTTGTTTTTGTCATGCTGATCTCAGGCCCGGTAACCGGTCACAAAATCCTGGGGCCTTCTTGTCAAACACCAGCAGAATTTCCACAGCATTCTATTCGTTGAAATTGCAAGGCACCTTCTCGTGAGAAAAAGTCCATCTGCCGCGAACATTCTGCGTTGTTCCATTGACCAGAATAGTCATGGACCGCGTTCGCTTACAAATACAGGCTATCTGATGTTACCTGATGGAGTAGCTATATGATACCGTAAGAGCATTAAGCCTCATGCCCCGCTATCGAGTCTAGATAGCGATGCACGAGTGCACCTTCAGGTGAGACTTTTACTACGCCCTGTTCCGTAATGTGTACTCGGGACCGCAGAAAGAAGGGAAGGTATATAATGCAGAATTACTGCCCTGCGAGAATGGAAAAGATACAGACTACGGGATCAAACTGGTTCCACTGGTCGCGACGTCTCTACAGGGAGACAGAGTTGACGATACTCAAATTCCAGCATGAAGGCCCTTGTCCTCGATGCAGAAAGAAAAACTGCTTTCGTGCAAGACGTCCCCAGACCTGTTCCAGGATCACAGGACGTGCTCGTACAAGTCCACGCTATCGCTCTCAACTCTGTTGATGCCCTTTATGTTTCCCATCCTCTGGGCTCAACGGGTCGCGTTGTAGGGAGCGATTTTGCCGGTACGGTGGTGTCTCTCGGATCGGGTATCCCAGCTTCTTGCGGTCTGCAGCCCGGGACACGCGTTGGCGGGTTTTGTCAAGGAGCATGCAGTGTCAACGAACGCCCGGGAGCCTTTGCGGAGTTTCTGGTTCATCCTTGGGATCTACTATTCACTATTTCTGATGGCTTGAGTTTTGAGCAGGCTGCAACGATCAGTCTCTGCGGGCTCACAGCTGCTCAAGCGGTCTACTATCGACTTGGTCTTCAAGCACCTTTCAGATGGAATCAAGCAAATGAAGGCAGCTCTCGCCCACAGGTTGATGGTGGTGGACCTACAACCGATTTATTCATCTACGGTGCTTCAACGTCAGTAGCCATGTACGCGGCTCAATTGATTCACCACAGCGCGGATGCGAGTGCTACAAAAATCAAGCTTTCGGGGACGGCAAGTGAAAGGCGCTTCCAGATGTTGAGAAATTTACCTTATTGCTACGACCAAGTCGTCGATTACCGTGATGCCGAGTGGCCGAATAAGATAGTCGTGTCAACCGATGGCCGTGGCGTTCGATACGCCTTAGACTGTATCTCAGAAGGCGACTCAGTCAAAAAAGTATCCCAAATGCTGGCCCGGAACGGCAAGATGGTTGTTGTGCGGTCCAGGGAGGGTGGAGCATGGAAAGCTGATGACTTAATCATTGAACCAGTATATGGTGCTGTATGGGAAGGATTGGGAGAAGAAATTGAGTACGCAGGATTCCGGGTTCTAAGATCGAGGGATGCACGTGCCTTTGCTGTCGAGTTCTTCCGGTGGTTAAGCAAACATGGAAAACTAGGGCCGAATCCCGTAAGAGTGATGCCAGGTGGGCTCGAAAAGATTGCACAGGATGGTTTTAACCTTCTGGGTGCTGCTTTAATGGAAGACCGCAAGCTGAAAAAACTGCGGGACGAACCTTGGATGCGGCCCGTGAGTGCAGAAAAATTAGTCTATAGAATTGCAGATTAGAGCTATTCATCTATATATAAGTAGTAGGCCTTGCTACAGAGTCAACAGTCTTGATTCTCCAAGTGATCAGGAGATAGCAGTTTTTCAGCCTCGGGTCCCTCATTACTTCGAGCAACAAAAACCTAAGAACAATCAATCTTCCTTGCCTCAGCCACGTAATTCTTGGCTTCTTCGATCGTATTGAAGCCCCAATAGCGCGCGCTAGGCCAGCCGGATACCTGCTCGTCCGCCTTAGCCCAACTGGTATACACGCCCGGCGTACGTCCATTAGCGATGCCATAGTATTCATTGATAGCTAGAGTTTCGCTAATTTCCAGATAATACTGCGTTTCAGCTCTTGTTTTGAAACCCTTGTAGCTGGCTTTAGGATATCCCCGGACCGACTCCTCGCACTCGGCCCATGATGTGAGTATACCCTCCGTTCCGCCTCTGAGGACGGCGTAGAAAGCCTGCTTGGACTTCTTGCCCATTTCGATAGCTCCCAGATATGCCGGGGCTTGGTAGTTGGCTGCTGTCGAGGATTGACTAGATGATATGAGAGGAAGGCCAACACGTCTCGATGACGGTATGTGTAGCAGTTTCATGAGCCACGCAAGAGATATCGCAGCATGTGAAGAGCTTGCCAGAACAGCCGGTATCTCAGCTTCACAGCGAAATCAGATCAGAGAGGTCCTCGATTGTACAGAGTGATTGTGCGACTTAAGAATGTTTCTTTTGCGGCTGTAGCCAAGAATTGGGGTCTGATTCTCCTGGACATCTCCTGGGCCGACATTGCTTTGTCCCCCTTGCTAGAGAGTGAGGGTCATATTAGCTGTCTAAAACTGTCCCGCTTGATGATATCCATAATGAAATCTCACACAGGTAAAGCACCGTGCGCAACGCCGTGCGCAAGTCTTCCTACGTAACGTATTTAATCGATCCAACAGTTTCCATGCAGAACTCATGCGCAGCCTCACATTCTGTTACAGTTTGACGGAGCCAGTCTCGGCCCCGTCACACAATTGCCACATCTCCACATGTGAAGTAGGATGAATCTCCAGTCATCTCTCAGTTAACGCATCTGATCTGCCAAGTTCATCTGCTCCTCTGAGCAACCACATTCAAAGGCCAGATAATTTGGATAAGGTATTAGACCGCTTTATATCCCTCCCTTGTCTCCATTGATATTTCAGGATGTCTGTTCTAACATTGTCGATGAGTTCATACAAGTTCGACGGTAAGATGAAAAAAATTAGGGGGCAAGGCCGGGCGGAGAAATGAGCCTGGACGAAACAGGTGTAGATCGGTTGGACTTGCCAAGCAAGAAAACCTCCCCCGTACCGCGAGACAGAACCAGCAATCACAATACTCACCACTCAATGCATGCTATCGAACCCCAGAATGGACCCTCATTTCTATATCTGCATAGATGCGATATGAATGCTTCAAAAGATTCGACGAGCTGTGGACGACGCTTGCGCCGGAAGAAAGAACTGGCCGCTCATCGCCTCTTTTTCTGATCCACGAATACGAGTGCTACAGCAAGCCACAGTTTATATTGATGAGAGGGATCCTAGTTTTCCATGGTATTGGACACTGCAGTGCTATTTGAACAACAACATGGCTGCAGCGATCAAATTCGGCAAGCCATGCTTGTCATTCAGACGCAGCAAGTGGATCCTGGCGCCGCTTACACCTAGGCAGATCGTTTGAGATTCCTGACGCGGGATGTTGAAGGTCAGCTAAGCAATGGTGCTGCTATTGACTTGCAGAGGTCACCAAATGATCATGTTGATGGGCTGGAAGTGTCTGAACCAGCCACCTAAGAGATGGATGGATCAGAATCTAAGTGCGCCTGCGCAAATTACGATGCTCCTCTTTTCAGAACAGATAATCGCTGCCTGAGACTGACTGAGGCATCGGAGCTACTACGGTGCGTTCATTATGTCGCCTTGTCACATTGCTGTCAGAGTGCAGAGAAGACCAGCGGTCTTGGTCCAAGTAATAGCTATTCTGTCAACACTGCGAGCGGAAAGCGGCACAACAATCTAAACTCCAAAATCCTAGATCGTATCATTGCCTTTGCAAGATCCAGGAAAGTGGCATACATCTGAACAGATCAAGAATGTATACAACGGGACGATGAAAAAGATCAACGCGACGGGATACAGGCGATGGATTTGGTGTATCAGCAAGTAGAGTATTGCCCAGGCTTGCTCGATGTTTGTATAACTAACCAAAGACAAGTTGATGCCCTAAATACAATGTTCGAAGGCGAGGGCATCAGCGCATTCCAGCTACGGGGCCTGGCCGACGTGTTGGAGCTAGTTCTCTCGGATCCTTGGTTCACGCGTGCATGGATTTTGCAAGAATAATTGACCGGCGCCGCTCAAATGACACTATAGTTGAAATGCGATCCTTCTCTGAGGCTTCCCTCGGACAAATCATCGATTTGGACACGGGGAAAATAATCTGGCTTAACCCAATCAAAACCAATTCATGTATCCCTCGGCCTGATCGGGATCGTTTTCAAGGTCTCTGTGAATGTCCAACCAGAGACGTATGGCAAGTCTTTGAAAGCGTCATCCATGACAGATTTCTTTGGGCCGGCAGCCTGTATGATAGTAAACCCTACTTCAAGAGCGCTTACCAGGCCTGGTTTGACAGAGCAAGCGTAAGCAAGATCTATTTCTCACATGCGGAATACTGCAGAGAGGATATCGAAGCTCGCCACTTTCTTCGTTGGCAACCTCGCGCTTTTGGGATCTCGAAAATGCACAGACAATCACCAGAGGGCTGTGAAATCTTTGCCTGTCATAGATTAGACATAGCCGTATGGCTACATCAATCTGCACGAGTATAACGTGTTTGTTTGGCATGAGATTCAAGGAGTATTCTACAAGTTTGACCGTATCTACGCCATCAAAGACGCAATCAGGACAATTGGGATTGAGACTTCATTAGCTCCCATTTCATCATCCATACGGTCTGGGAGCCTTGGTTCTCATATATTGGAATGGAAGCCCGAAGAAGTTCCAAGACAAAAATCCAGCAGAACGACTGAATAAAGCTGCATCTTTTCAGTATTTTGTCATTCCAGCTTCCTTCCTTTTCTCTGCAACCGCTCCTCTCTCGCCGCATCACTCCAGCTCTTCTTCCAGAGCCAGCAAATCCCCGCAATCCGGCTCCAGTCCGTACTGCCCCAAAACCCAAACATCCCAAACGGCGTCATCCGTCCCCTCCAGACCCAGAAATCGCCCGGCGGCCCCAAGGTGAAGCGGCCATCCCGGGTAAAGTGACCATCAAGATGGAAATCATCGCCGCTGTTGGGATAAGACCCGCGAATGGGCTGCGGCGCAGCGTGCCGGCTCGAGCGGCGCAAGCGCGAGACGCGAAAGACGAGCCCCTCAATGGCATCGGCAAACTGCACCGTGGGGATCCCGCGCACGACTGCGCCATCGAAGCTCCAGTACCCGCACCACTGGCCATCCTCGAGATAGTCCGGGTCTGTCATGCGGTAGATACAATCGGCTTCCCATTTGTCCCAGCTCACGAAGCGTCTGAACTTGTGGTTAGAAGGAGGCGGCGCGCAGGGTAGGGGGACGATGCCGTTTTGGAGGTCGCCGATCCAGGGCAGATCCTGGATGCGGGGGATTTGTGGGTCAGAGTCGGCCTCGCCTTCGAGGTGGTCCTCGAGCAGGGAGACACATGCAGCAAGAGCAAATTGTGTGACTGTTGAATCGGCGTACTCGGACTCTTCTTCACAGCGGACTGACGTCTCTGCGACAATCGTATTTGCTGTATGGGGACACCCAATGGATCTGGGATCTAGACTTTGTTAGGGATGGTATTGAGAATAAGGCAAGTGCTAGCGACTTACTGGAAAGGACAGCCGCACAAATGTTGAATGCGAAAGCGGGCAGCATGTCATTACCGCCTTCAATCTCTAATCCGGTACCTTCGTAGATACCTGAAACATTTGGCATCAATACCTGGACTGTATGATCTATCCGAGGGACTTACGCGAGTTAATAGATGAGAGTCGCCGTATCAGAAATGTCGTAACGAGGTTTCCATACACCCAAGGATCTAGTCCAATTTAGCACAATAGACATTGCTCGACTTTCAGGAAAGCTTACGATGTAGTGTAGAAAGAATAGTTCCGTATTTGTGAATTTTTAACAATAAAGACTTCGCGTTATGACAGAAATCGGCTTTTTCTGCAAACGCCGGAAGCTCTTTGTTGATCTGGTACGCCTTGGACTCTGCTACAGCCATCCTAACCCATGCCTGGAGGTCATCGCCGAGCAAATACTCCAGTCGCTCTAATGTGAAGGTAGGAGATATACGTCGTAACTGACCATACTCGTCTACCGCCGGCTTACTCACTCGCGAGGTTCGTGATAGAGTACTCAGTCTAGTAGGTATTGGAAGGTACAGATCTTCAGCTTGGGCTATCAAGCGATTTTGGACAATTATTTCTTTGAATACCAGCCTGTCGAGTAACGCCCTGTGCAATAAGGACGACACTTGGGTAAGATGAAGGCAGTCTTCGGCCGGACAATGGCGGGCAATTCGCCACAGAAGTTCGGTGGGCAGCGCATCGAGACTGCGCTGCTGAACATAAGCCATATTCGTTGCCCTTTCTCCCCGATATTACCTACATAAATGCACTCAGAGAGGTGGATGGATGAGGTCTTATTATGCTCTCTACCTTATGTCAGGATGCTAACGGCGGGAGTTGAAGACGGATCTGTGCTTGCCCCGCTCCGAGGTACTTCGCCGCATTAACTGGAGATAACCAAGTCGTATTCAGAGTCTGACAACGGTGCAGACGACAACTGACTCATTGATCCATGCCTTACTCTTCACCAAACCTTGAGCGTAGCGCTCTAGGGTTCCCTTACATCCTGGTCATAATAGGACTCTATGTCACATTACCATGAGACTCTGCTTAAATCGCTCTACTGTACAAGAATGACTTTTCTCTACGTTTCAATCACCCATTGCGCAACAACCAAAAATACCACACCAGCACGACGCCTGCCACCTTTCCTACACTCTTCAACCCATCCCACACAGCTCGTACGGGCGCCCCTCTCCGCCGCACAACTGCGGCCGCCTTCCTCTCCACCTCCGCCTCTTCCGCCGTCCAGCTGGGCAGAATACCCAGCCCGACCCCTTCCTTCCCGCTCTGTATTATACCCCGCAGGCCCTCCTTGGCAGACCGCTGCATCCGCGCCATCAACTCCTCGTCCCGCTCAGGGTAGTATCCCGCCCGGTCCACCGAGGGACCGCCGCCTGCGCCCATACCCATAACATAACCACCACCGTTGCCGTTCGCGTGACCAGTGAACTGTGGCTGTGAGGGCGGAATGCCGTACCCGCCCAGCGTCGCTGCGCTGCCGGGGCTGATGCTGCGACCGCGGGAGGCAGCGTTGCGCGCAGAGATGTGGCCTGCATCGTACTTTTCGGCCATGCTAGCGTGGGAGGTCTTGGACGCGCCGAGGGTATCGGCATGTGTGCCGCTGCAATATTGTCCAGAGGCGGGCCTGTCATCGCGAGAGATGGGAAGAAGCGGGCTGGCTTTTGTGCCGTTGGAGTATGGATTCGTGGTGGAGGTGGGCAGATAGTCATATGCGAGAGCAGTGGCGCGTGCGCCGAGGATGGCGATGCTGAGGAAAGCGAAGAGGGCGTAGCGGATGAAGATGCCGAGTTGGTCTGGGAGGAGGCAAAGATGCGTTTGCATGGTAGGTTCGTCGCGATTGGCGATGCTGTTCCCCAGGGCATCGACAGGATTCCATAGACTTACCATGACGAAGCCTGGATGTCGCACGCCCATAGCCCAGCTCAAACTTTTGACTGTAATCTCTCGGATCCCACCACCACCGCTAGGGTAGCTACGATGGACGACCTCGCAGTAGTCGTGGTCGTCGCCACTGAAAGCGTAGCTGATGTCCCCAATACGCTTGGTGAGGTCCTGGCTGATTTCGGGGGTAAGCACATTCTGGTACTGGTATCCGGCTGCGACGCGAATCGCGTTGCGCTCATCAGAGACTGGCGTATGATCTGGCGTCTTCTGACCAGCTGCACTTGGCCATTTCTCTGGTGACGGTGGCCAGCGTTCACGTAAAGGACCGCACGGCGTGCCTTCCGCCCTATACAGAGGTACATGGCTAAGCAAAACCGTGGGAAACTCAGTAACATCGTCAGACTTCAATTTAGGGTAGGTGACGTCCAGATCAGTGACTTTGTGCACATATCGTCCTGTCGCAGAGTGTCCAGCCTGGGTCCGCAATTCCTTCCCCACTGCACGCCTTTTGGCATCGCGCACTTGTGTCAAGAAACCCTCGGTAGGAGTCCAAATTGCAGGATCTGATTCTGGCACGTCCATCGCAGACAATGAGACCGTATCGACCGAAACAAAGGTGTGGTTCCCAAACACGTCTACTCCGTTTCCTTCTCCAAAGTATGCATTGAACCTTGATCTGACCGGTGTCTGTATGCCCCGGCCAAAACCAAGATCATGATTTCCAGGAAGGCTTGTCATGAGTTTACGTCCGGGCTGTCCTGGCCTCGCTGCAATGCCTGCATCTGTCCAATGGTCGAAGAACAATTGCCCAAAGCGATCGTATTCCCGAAGCCAAAAGTCTTCCTTGTACGATCGCCACTCTGTTTCCAGACTTTCACTGGTAGGAGTAGACCATTCACGACCGCCATCAAACAAATCGCCAAGAAAAATAATTGTATCGGGGTATAATTCATACTGTATAAGAGAAAAGGCACGTTGGAGGTAAAGGTCGGTATATTTCACCGTGGCTGTCGAAAGCGGCCATGGTCGACCAGGATAGGTGTGTGGATCGACGAGCTGAGGGTCTGCGACAAAGATGAGATGGTGGGGGTTTGCTTCGGCAGGCTGGAGAGCGAGTTAGCCTCATAGATGTAGATGTTTGGGTGGTGCGTTCTCAGGAGTGATACCCATTGTTCCCAGTTACTCCATTCGCAAGCTTCCAGATGATGCCGGAAAGTTGACCGCTCTCCCCAGTAACACAAAAACAACCATAGGTATATCAAGATATTGGAGATGCTAAAGATGCGTGCTAATCTCCATGATGCTGAAAATCTGCGAACGTCCCCAAGCCATCCAGGGGAATTTGCTTGTCTGAGTGGCTTTTCCGTCAGCTGGCGGACAAATAGACGAGTATGGTCTGCGAGGGAGGATATTTGATTGTGGTTTCGTTTGGCAAAATATGGTGGAGGCGGAGGAGAGGTCATGTCCAAAGGTCTAGAAACATGACCGATGGCCTTGGAAGGGATCGCTCTTGGCACCGACGGTCTAACACTGATTCTTGCAATGTAACGGAATAATTTCAATCGGGCTTTTCATTGACTGATTCTAGCAACAAAGTGTGTGTGAAGGAATGCCCGCCAGGTTGCCTTTGCTTGTCCAGCCCGAGACAAACCGCGTTGCGGCGTCGTAAGCTACTCCCTCGACAAGGTACCTGGGTACATACCCAGTTACTCGCTCTTCCCCCCTGCCCCTGAATTCAAAGAGCCTTGTTGTTCTTGCATAGGATTGCGGTTCGATTGCCCCATTCACGGTGGATACAGTCACGGCGCAAGATACGTTTGTATTGCTCTCACTCCTCCGGCTTTTCAATTTAGTTACATTGTCGCTTCACCTGATTTCCCTTTTCTGAAACATGCGGTTGAACCATTTGACAATGTCCCTTCAAGCTACACGTACGGCGGCTGAGGATCTTGCGGACTTTTCTTGTAGCTAATTCTGCCTGCTGGCAAGAAGAACAAAGCAATCAGTGCTCCCTTCCGTACCTGAGGGTAGCTGTGATCTATTAGCTGATTACACAGGGTTTGCACTTCCTGTCCTTCATCTCTTGGCAAAAGGAGATTCGCTCAAAGAATTCATATTGCTTACTGATGCGTTCCAGCTCCAGGACTTGTCCAGCCTGCCCCTTGCCAGCCTTGCATACCCTTAAGCTCCGCAGATTTATCTAGCTGCACCACGCAATTGATCTCGCCGTAGGGATGGGAGTGATACTGGCCAGAGTACTCGTCGTCACTCTCCATGTACACTGTCGTGATGCTGAAGTATCGGTTTTCAGCAGAGGGCAAGAGGATCTTGCTGCGTCGATACTGCTTGCCATCAAGTTCTATGTTGGCAACCCAGCCTTCGGAAAGGCCTTGCCTGGTGAGCGAGCACATGCCGTCATACAGTGCATTTCCAGGGCCATAGTTTGTATTGAGAAATTTCTCAAGGTCGTGCCCCGGCGTCCTGGTTGTCTCATCAGCTCAAAGATGTTGTGGTAATTGTAAGTTGTACGCTACGGCAGTCGTGGAGGAAATGGTTTGTTTCGGGGTATTTACAAATCTTCGACTTCAGCAAAGAATTGACGGCATGTGTCTACAAGCTTTTGTGCAGTTGGATATGTTTTGAGGTCGACCTCAATGGAGGGTACATCGTTCACGTTCTGCATCTTCGCACGGGAAGAATGAAGTCAAAGACACTCAACGTGATATCAAATTAAAAGTTCGGAGAAATCATTGATAGAAGATGGCCAAAGTTCAAGAGATTCACCGCTTCAGTGGAGTTGCAAGCTCCCTTTATACCTCATTAACTATCTTGCAATGGGTGTTGCTATCGGCACATTGGTCGGTGCTCCCCTTCAAAATTCCGATAGTCGGAAGTAGTTGCTGTCCGTGGTTGGGCACGAAACCATTTTTCAGATCATCTACCACAAGCGTTCTTTGGCTGCAAACAGGTCTAGAATTCAGCGCCAATGCACCATATAGATGGTGGGCTCAAGGGCCTCCCCAATCATAGGCAAAGCTTTACGCCTTGGTCGATTTTGGATACGCTAACTGGAGTTACCGACATAAACAGCGCTTACCATTGATTCACCCGTTTACCTTGATTCTTGATGTTGGTTGTGGCCCTTATCTTGTCTACAGTGTACCACTGGGAAGAACGGAACTGATCTCTTCCAAAAAAAGGTAGACTTGCCCAGGACGAGCAAGTACAGCTACCAAGCAAGATACATGGCTTGAGATAGCATCACCTCAAGAATGCTAATTGGCTGAAAAGATTACCCAGACCTGAAAATACGAGCCATCTGCACCATGCAGGGTCGAATGCTTGTAGATGGGTGAGGGGCGAAGCATTAGCTTCCATGCACTCTGATTGCCTCAGATTGTTTATGTAAAGCCGGGCTGCAGGGCTCTAGGAACTTTAGCAGCACAATGACGATGCTTGCTAAATTAAAGTCTCCCGAACAAGTATGGGATAGCCCATCTTTAGCAAAAGACGCGCCTACCTGCCGGGCCCCCGTTTCCGTGTTCATCACCGACCGCCGTCACTGACGGTCAAAATGGGACCGTCCCAGCACTCTCAAGATAATATAAATAGGGACGTAGGTGATAATTTCATCCAGTTCGCCGCTTCACCTTTTGCTATCAAAGGCTGCATTTGCACAGTCTGTTTTCACTGTGCCTCCGTAAAAGCACGCAGCGTCCTGAACACCACATCCGCTTTACAGCAGAAGCCTTCACAATACCACCTTGAGACACCATGGCTCAGACGATGAAGGAAGCACATGTCGATGCGGATACAAATGTGACCATTCATGATGTGCTGATACCAAAAATCACCAACCCGCACCAAATAATTGTTAAGGTTGTGGTTTCAGGCTGCAACCCTAAGGACTGGAAGATGCCTGCCGGCCTGCTTGTTAGCATCGGGAATTGTCCAAATTCTGGAGATGACATAGCAGGCATTGTACATTCTGTTGGTTCTGCCGTTCAGAGTTTTAGACCAGGGGACCGCGTGGCCGCATTGCACCAGCTCGGTGCTCCATACGGTAGTTATGCTGAGTACGCGCTGGTATGGGATCATACAACGTTCCACATCGGGGAGCGAAGCTTTGAGGATGCAGCGACCATCCCGATGTCAAACATGATGGCGAGTATCGGCTTATTCGCTATGCTGAGGCTACCATTACCATGGCAACGAGAACCGACGTCGACAGGAAGGGGTGAGAAGGAGGTCCCTGTGTTGATATACGGTGCAGCCGGTAGTGTCGGTGCAGCAGCCGTAAAACTCTGCGTTGCTGCGAATATCCACCCTTTGATTTGCGTTGCAGGGAGCGGCATCTCCTTTGTGGAAGGATTCATCGACAAGAGCAAAGGAGACCTGGTGGTGGACTATCGCGACGGGGACGAGAAGCTCGTTGAGAACCTAAAAAAGGCATTAGGAGGGCGGAAGCTGGAAGTGGTGTTTGACTGCGTGAGTGAAAAGGGCTCGTCTGCGAATGCCTGTAAGGTGCTCGAACCCGGCGGCCGGATCAGCATTGTTCTGCCTTCCTATATCGACAAGGTTCCAGATGGGTTTGAGAAGAGCTCGACCATGGCGGGGGGCTTGTGGCAAGGATTCAGAGATGATGGGGCGCATGGGAGAATGGTGTTTTCTTCGAGTGACGTTTTCGGCTTTGTTCACTCAAACTTGGTAGGTAAATGGTTTCGTGAAGGGCGTATCAAACCTCACCCGCCTACGGTCGTACCAGGGGGGCTTCATGGTATAGAAACGGCCCTGAAAACTCTACGAGAGGGCAAAGCTCATGCCCAAAAATTCGTCGTGAGGATAAATGAGACGCCTGGAATCAAGCAATAGAATGTTACTAGTTGCCATCAGATGTTTTCTGCAGGAAACGGTGCAGCCCAAACAAGTAATGCACGTTTCTCCAATCGAAAGAGACATTGGGTAACCGGTGCGATAGGTGTTTGAGGTAAATTGAGAGACAGTACGAAGCCATGCTCATCGATCGCAACTGGTTTCAACATCTTTCTGCAATCCTAAGTTCAAAAGCGTAGGCGTGTTCAGTTCTTACCAGATGAAAAGGTCGATGCGAGTACCTATTAGTGCGTCCGAAGCAATATAAATCCATTCGGAGAAAGCTCAAGACTCGTACCCTTCGCGAGGCTTGTATAAAGCAATTAAAGAAAGAGAAGGCAAGTTGCAGCATGTCACTAGTTAATCAACCTCAGCTGCGTTGAGTTTCCAGTAGACTGTTTTGCTTGACTTAAGGAGGACCTGAAAGATGAGCGACGGCGGTATCATCCAGCTCAACCTGATGGAGGACATACTACACACATACATTGGACGCTTCGTGAGGGAGGCTGCCATTCAGAATGACCCAATTCAGGCTTCCTTGCAAGAAGCGCCAAGGTATGGCAGCAGAAATGCAGTGGTGAGCCAATAGAACCAATACCCAAACAGAGACGTCTCAATATAGATTAAGGCTTTTGCTATGCATTGAAAGCAAAGCAATCCTTTCGATAAGCTAAATCAGCCAGGTTACGACGATGAAGGGGCTTTGCGATTTGATCATTGACGTGTGATCTGTACGAGTGATGACTCCGCAAATCGTAGGGAACATTTCGTCTGGTATCCTTTGATAGTGAGAGTTGCAGTCAAATGGTCATCCGCAGAACGAGCATTCCTCTGCGGTTGTATCAGCGCATGCCAGAGTAAATTTGGGATGAGAACCACTTTATATCAGGGAATGTAACCAAAATGTCAGGTCTGAGAGCTGTGGAACAGCAGGTCCTTGAGGTGTAAGGTACGTGGCAGCGGAGGAGGAAAAACAACGAACCGATCCTTTGATGACACGCGACTTCAGCCATGCATAAGAGGTAGCTCTCAAGGACTGATCTGACTGATCTACTATTCCATCCTCCGCCAGCAATGGCGAACAATATTGACAATCCGACGCCAGGCTCACTGACCTGGCGGCTGAGCAGCCATCCAATCACTCTCATATTCTTTCTTGGTTTCAGGATAGGTTCGTATACCATCCCAGACATCGTTGCAACTTATCACGGTCAAACTTTACAGACTGAGCGCTGATGATGACAGCCTCGTTACTCGTCTACCTCTTCGGTCTGCGATTCACCTCCAACTTCATTCTGATCTTCATCATCACCATTCTCCTCCTCGCTGCTGATTTCTACTACATCAAAAACATTGCGGGACGGCGTCTCGTTGGACTGCGGTGGTGGAATGAGGTAGACCCGGGCACAGGTGATAGCCATTGGGTGTTTGAGAGCGCAGAGGAGGGTAGCCGGACGGAAAACGCGACCGACAAACGGTTCTTCTGGTTGGCTTTGTACGCGCAGCCAGTGCTTTGGATTGCCTTGGCGCTGCTCGCAATTGTATGGCTCGAATTTATCTGGTTGAGCCTAGTTGGTGAGTGTTACACTGATTCTCAAACTGGATCTGAAGCATTGGAATCTGATCATATCTCTTAGTGATTGCACTGATCCTCACTATCACAAATACTCTCGCGTTCTCTCGGTGCGATAAGTTTAGCCAGGCCTCTAGTATGGCAGGCGGGGTAGTCTCCTCGACAGGCATAGCAAGAAATCTTGCCGGTAGTATGGTCAGCAGACTCTTCACGAGGTAGCGAGCTACAAATGGAACCCAGATATTTGTCCAAATTTAGCGGTTTTTCGTCCGTGTTCGTTTCCAGGTTGGCGCGACTCTGTGCCAGATGGAGTTTTGTAGCATGGTGTTACGCGTTTCGGCTTGGCCAACTTGCCCCGATGTTTCCAAAGATGTACAATATACTCGCAAAGGGTGAAAAGTACGCGCTCAGATATCAAGTAACCATTCTGCTAGGAGGCTCATCTCTATTGATTTCCACGGCCCGATGCATTCTTTCTTCAAATCCTGCACCTTCGCCCTTGTGCCCTTCCTTCCAACACCTTATGCAATATAAGTCTCCATCACAGCCCGTACATTTCACTGTCGCATCGTCGCAGCAGATAATACACCAGCTATCGATTTCGGCCCCACTATACTCTTGGCGTCGTGATGATTGTTTGGCCTTGCTAAGTCGTATAGCCTTCTTGGTGGGCGAAAAGGAGGGCACTGAAGGCAAAGTAGAAGACTGTTGACGCGGTGATGGCGAGGTCGAAAGACGTGCAAGACGGGCAGCAAGGTCATTGATGGACGCATTCGCTTGGGCTGACGATGTGGACCCCCTGGCAGAGGTTTTTGGAAGCGGATCAGGCAAGGTCGAAGGCGTTGATGGAAGCTCCATCACCTCTTGAGAGCTGGAATGCATGTCTTTATCAAGGTCTTCTGTTTGCAAATCATCGCTGACGTTGGCGGCAACTCCAGTACTTTGATCTAAATCAGAAGTAGTTTCTAATCCATAACGCTTGTCCAAATCGGCCTCAACCAAGGCTTGGGCAACTATGCTCTCAGCGACATTCTCGTCCTGCTCATCCTCACTCTCACTGTTTTGCTTGTCCTCTGCATTCTGGGGTTGTTGTGGCGTATCGTTGTTTTCCGCTTGATGCGGTTGACTTACTTCAAGATGCTTATGTTTGGTCTCACTGTCTCTGAAAGCTTCCACCGTCTTTGGCGATAGTGTCTTTTTCGCTTCATCTAGCAGCTCTCGAACTTCGATAGGATCTTCTGGGTTAAGCTTCCACTGATCCTCCAGGCCTAGATCACGCAGCAATTCTTCCAGACTCTTGTCGTCTTCTTCGTTATATTCTGTCCCCCCTTGCGGCAATGCGACACCAGAATCTGTGAATGGTGTGCCATCATTTCTAGCGGAGACTTGGTTCGCTTTGTCGTTGCTCGGAAATGATGACCCCAGGCGATGGAAGCGAGCCGCAAGATTGGTTTCGGTGTTCTGGGACTCGTCAAGCAACGAAACTGGTTTGGAAGATTGCCCCAAGGTGACGTGGGATTTCCTCAAGGCGTTCAGACGGGCAAGCAAGTTATTGTCTGTGTGCATCGTGATCGGACCTGCAGCATTAGATGATCGAAGGCTCGCTAAACGAATAGATCAGATGATTCTGCCACCGCCTTGCTGAAGACCAGACCTGATGATGGTGCCGAAGCAGTCCCCTTTTTCTTTAGAATCCTTTTCCGCTCACATTCATGTGCAGGCATTGAACCAAAAGACAGGCAATTTGCACCTGGAAAAATCGAGAGACTAAAAAACTCCCTGGCGCAACATATACGTGCTCTGCATTACCAAAAGAACATATTGGTTTCGTTTCTATTCTAGGATGCATTGTGGGTAAAAAGGCAGTGAAACGGTCCACCAACGATGCTTTCCATTGCAATTCTTTTGTTCATAGACAAATACACTCGTCCATCGTGTCGCTCCTATACGAGGGAATGTCTTTCTAGTAGGGTACGTTTGTCCATGAATATAAATAGCCATGATGCTGCTTATGATGTTTTTCGGCGCACTGATGCCACAGCGACATCACAATCAGAGATGCCCATCCCATGGCCAAGACTAGTTCGTAATAGTCCCATGATTCATCCCAAGGTGAGCCACCATGTCCAGGTCCCCGATTTTCTCTCGTGTTTTGGGCCAGATCTAGGCCAATGTTAAGCATCGAGTGCACAGAGTATCAGGCTATGAAAGTCACCTGTCCCCATTTGCTTGCTTTTGATGCTGAAGCCACTGGTCTTCTGTAGGCAGAGGCCTGTCGTTCTTTGACCTGAATGAAAAAAGCGAGGTCCAGAACGAAGAGCCTCTGGGTTCGGGAGATGCATCTGGTCGTATAGTCTTTCTGGTGTCTTTGGTGGTATTCGTGGTTTGCGTTGAACTGGTAGGCTCATCTGCAGGGGCCGGCATGTTGCCGGTAATGTATTATCTCTGGGCTCTGTCAAATGTCTTGAAGAAACCTCCGGCGAGGTTGGGACTAAGTAGCTGTAACTTAGCGAGGCCTTTTCAAACACTGGGAGAGCGACACTGCAACCGACCTAGGTTGATAGGGAGGTTGATGATTGAGGTTAATCTTGTAAAGTGGCGCACAATTTAGGGAGAGGAACGTCTATGGTGGAAACTTTTGCCGGAAGCGTCGATAGAGCTTTGACAATTCCTGGATACCACGCTTGATGCACCACCATTGATGCATTCGCGTCATTAATGCTGTCGACATCCATGCCACAATGCCTGAGACTCCATGCCCATTGCCAGCTGTTCAGCAAGCACTGGCTCCCTACATTCATGACCGTTCAGAGACTCTTCGAATTCGACAACAGATCGATCAATATCTCTTCGCGCAATTTGAAAACAACGATAAGAATTCAACCCATCTGACGCGCGCAATTCCTCTGAGTGCTGCCAATCTCAGGGACATTCCACCGCCCATTAGCGGTATCAGAAGGTCTTATGCCGAAGCTTTGCATGCTCATGTGGCAGCCAAGGCAAAGCTCGAGGAGTTACGACTTGACTTAGATACACTAAAGCATCAGACAACAGAGGCAGAGGATCAGCAATCTAATTCAAAGAAACCTGGTGGTGCGGATGACTATATTGCGCTGCTCCGCCTTCGTAGACGTCAAAGGCGCCTCAAAGTCGTTAAACAATACCTTGAGTCGCTAACCGTGGAGGCCAACGATATGAAATTGGGGATAAGGAATGCTGTGAAAAAAGTGATCGGAGACCATCCAGAAGCTCCCGCGCTCCCACATAGGAGTAGCGATGTTGACACGGGAAGTGATGAGCTCACATTGAAGCTAAAGAAGGCTGTTCTTGTAGCGAAACACAACATGGACCGTACTACGAGCGCGAACACCGACAAAGAAGACGCCATCTCATCCGAGGTAACTTTGCGTGGAAAAGTACATGCTCTTCACCATGCGCGAGATGAGCTTATTAGCTGGATCGAAGAGCAGCTGGCGAAAGTGCCCGAAGACCTCTCAATACGAGAGAGCAACGAGATCGGATCGGTGATGGACGGTTCGGCATCTGGAGACGTAACCCTTGCCTACATTGAAGATCAATACAAACACTACATTGTCTCACGCGAGTCACTTCTTCGCTCCATTGAATCGACCGATAACTTGTCTTCAACCTTGCTATCTCCGACCAGTCCAACGAAGCGCACACTCTTAACCATATATCCACCCAAGCCGTCAATTCAGAGCCCGACCAGTGCTATCAAAGATCCTTCGCAGGCAGTGACTCTGCTACCTTACATCTCGTCACTCAAGGACACATCGCAGGCCTCCCGAGCGCTACTCTCACAGAATGCATTCTTCCGACATCAATTGGCCGGCGCCGAGGATGACCGAAAAGCAACTCTTGAGCGTCTCGCGCAGGAAAGCCATCTCTTGCCAGCCGGCGCTCCGGCCAAGGCATTGGCATGGAATCGGGCCGCCACTAGCGCGAGAAAAGAGATGCGCGAATTCGTTACGGAGAGAGTCGACGCTGGAGAAGAGGCGCTCGCGCTGGGGCGAAGAGCTTTGGATGGTGTCAACAAGGAGACAAAAGCCGTAGCATCATTGCAAGGAGACTTGTAGATTGGAGGGTTGGTCTCAGAAGGACCAACCTCCGATGTCGCCTCAGAAAACGAGATGTATTCTGTGTACCGAATGATGGACCGCGGCAATCTCGGTGAGCTTGGCGCGCAATAGTCCTGGAAGCTGTTATTTCGCATAACTCATTTTGCATGTCTAATAATCTCCTGGTAGAGGTTCTCTGGCAGCTTCTCTACGATGCTAAGCACAATCATCTTAATTGTGTGAGAATCGAGAGGCGGAAGAGCTCGAAGAAGTTGGTTTGGACTGTCGGAGCAGATATTAGCAATGCACAACCCTATGGATTCAAGCTATTTACCTTGAACTCTGCAAGATCTGTTCTTTGATGATGATCAATTGAGCAACAATGCAAAGCAGATTTAGATGCACACCCCAAGCAAACAAAAAGTCCCACAGATTGAGCACCTCTGGTAAAGGCGGCGTACAAGCGCACAGCGTGGTGACGCTTGCAAAGCCGTAGATCTGCGCAGTAAGCCCTTTCGATTGAAGATAGCTCGCTAGCTTCGGTTCAACAACTTCGAGAACTTTGTCTACTAAAGCCAGTCCGCGATGCACGCCGTCCATGGATGGTCTGATGTACGCAGGGCATTCTCGTCGCAAGAACGTATCAAAGGCGACAAAAGCCTCGGCCTCCGAGCGCGCAGCGTAGAGAAAGGGGGCTGCAAGCACATTCATTCCTTGAACATATCCTGGCTGTTCAGTTCCGGGTTGCCCTCCGACTTCTGACCCTTCTGTACCGGTCACACTTGTTTTCCCTCCGGGCGACATGCTCAGACGGATACTTTGCTCGGGACTGCCAGTCACAGAGCCTCCAGTTCGCAGCAGGTTGGGAGCGGGTAAGGTTGGCGGCGACTGCCAGCCGTTGACGCGCGCTTCGTGGGCATCGTGAAGTTTCCAAGCAACTGCATTCAATACGCGCGTCAAGCTGTTCTCTGTAACGCGGCGCCGAAAGAGAGGATCGGTTGCTAGAGTCCGAAAGGTATCATTGCGAATCTTAGTATACGCTGGTGAGGGACCCTGGCGGACGAGGTCGAGGTAAATGTCCGTTTTTATGGGGGCAGCATTGAGGAGAATCAGCCAGATATAGATTCGAAGATCTGACTACATATTTATCAGTACACAGGACAGTCCAGAATGTGAAATGAGATGAATTACAATGCCGTCGTTGTTACTGGGAATGCCATGATGTAGCACGGCTAGCCGAATCTCTGCCAGCCCTTTAACAATATCTCCAGATGGCGGACCACGGAGGTAGTGATCAAGCTTCATAAAGTCCATTGATTGCGATACTTCAATATCATTGGGTTCCTGTGGGAGATGGAAGGAAGGCGCGTCGACCGCGTCAACCGCGCCCCACCAATAACAATGCTGGGGGCGTTCTTGCAGCCACCCACGCCACCTCAACAGCTTCTCCACGTGCGTTTAAGAACACTGCAGGCATCTCCGTGGACCTCAGAACCTTAATCTTACAGTCGGAACAAGGAGGAACTGGTGGAGTTGGAGAAGCTTTGCACTAAGACTCATCTCCCGAGAACGGTACTGGATTCGTGTGCGGATTCCGTCCGCTGGGGACAATATTACCTATGAAACCTCTCAAGGTACGCATATGCTTCTTGGCGTCTGGTATAGCATCAGGGTTCGACATCTCAAAGCGTCCAGAAGAACTATTTCATCGTACCACCATCTCCCATTATCTACTGCCGAGGCGATGGAACGGTTTCGAAGTTGGAGGCGCTCAGGCATCATCGGGGAGCTGAATGATACAATTTGCCGCGACGTTGATTGGCTACAAGTGCGACAAAGCGTTGCTCCACCAGAATGACGGTGCCCATGACGCCCAACCCCCGGCCGGACGTGGTGATTTCGGTCATACTTTTCGTGCTCTGCTGATCTAAGACGACTTCGCTTCGCCTTCGCCTCTTCCTCTTGCGGTCTCGTCCCATGTCGTGATTGCGTTAGTGCATCGATCACGGCTTGGCGCATCATCATGCCTCTCGTCTCATGGTGGTGGACCTTGAGCACGCAACTAGTTGCATCTCTCTCCTTTCGTCACTGGACCCGGCCAATGACCATATCGAACGTCAAAATCTCCCTCGTGTGACATAGATCAGATCTCTTGTCTGGCCTCAGTTATCATTCTTTGCAGACTAACCCTATCTTGCTCGAGCCGCGGGACGCCAGGCAACGCACGGGCACGCTTTGATGGGTGAACGCGCAATTTGCAATTTGATATTCGTGCTCGTTCGCCCTCTTTCTTGGTCTCGCCACATGGACTTTCGTTTCTATACTCAAGTTGATCTTGAAAGCATTTGAATTGCAACCCTTGGCCTTGTATCCACGGACGTCATCCGGCGCTGTCCATCCGGGGCTCCAGCCGCTTGGCGTGCTTCGCACGCTTTGCTGCACGTAGTAAGGTCGTCTCAACCTTCCGAGTAGCCTCGCCTGGCCGCGCCTCTTTCCTAGGAGATAGCTTTGTTGAGTGCCTTTTGTATTCAAAAGAAACGAAAGGCGCAGGGAAGTAGGGTGGAATCTGGCTCGATCTCGATTATCCCCTTGCGAATATTAGCTACCAGGGGCCGCCATTTTGAGTTTCTTGATCTCTATCATTTACCCTTACTTTGGATCGTCAGCATTAAGGTACGGCAAAACCCTGCTCTGTGCCTGACCAATCCTTATTGGGTTTCATCCCAGTTCGGATCTGCCTCGCAGTTGTACACCACTTTGTTCTGCCTCAATACTGGGTAGCTGCTACATCATGTCTACTGAGTCCACCTCTACTAAGATTGGCCATGGCCTGGCCAAAATCTTGGGGATCAAGTTGGACTACCGCAATGAAATGGGCCGTGATAATACTAGCAGGGTTACCAGAGGAGAATCAGTTTTTTCCGTTGAGAGCGCCGATGACTACGTAGAAGAGGAACCTACCGTGGCACAGTGGCTTTCTGAACAATTCCCCTCTGGTCGTCAAGCCCTGCATTACATGCAAAGCCTTTTCCCCTTCACTTCATGGATCGCCCACTACAATGTACAATGGCTCATTGGAGACCTTATTGCCGGTATGGTTTCGAGCTACGGTGTCTTCGCTTTCAAAACTTACCCTCAACAGGTATTACGGTTGGCGCAGTCGTGGTTCCACAAAGCATGGCATACGCGCAACTGGCAGAGGTGCCCCCACAATTTGGGCTATATTCCTCCTTTATGGGCGTCCTCATTTACTGGTTCTTTGCCACTTCTAAGGATATCACCATTGGCGTAAGTTTCTGACATGTGGAAATTCTTCAACAACAAACTAATCTCGATTAGCCTGTTGCGGTGTTATCTACAGTCACCGGAAACGTTGTTCTCGAGGTCACGGCGAAATATGGGACCCGGTGGGCCGTGGAGGACATAGCCAGCGCACTGGCTGTCATATCAGGCGCCGTCGTGTGCTTTCTAGGGTTGACGAGGCTTGGATGGCTGGTTGACTTCATATCCCTAACGTCCATTTCTGCTTACATGACTGGCTCCGCTCTGAACATTGCCGTTGGACAAGTTCCTCAGTTGATGGGCATCACTGGGTTTTCCACTCGCGACGCGACATACAAAGTCGTCATCAACACCCTAAAGCATCTGGGGCGCACAAAGATCGATGCTGCCATGGGACTGACCGCGCTCTTTCTACTGTACGCGATCCGATCCATATGTGTTTATGGCGGGCGGCGATTCCCAAACAAAAAAAAGGTTTTCTTCTATGCGTCTACTCTTCGAACGGCGTTTGTCATTCTCTTGTATACTCTGGTAAGCTGGTTGGTGAACAGGCATCATCGGAACAAGCCTGTATTCAAAATACTTGGAAAGGTCCCCAGGGGTAAGTGACCACACCTGCATATTTACTAAGCTACCTGCTAATAGTCGAATTCAGGTTTCAAAGATGCTAGAGTTCCCATCGTTGATAGAGATTTGATTTCTGCCTTTGCAAACCAGTTACCGGCGACTATTATCGTTATGTTGATTGAACACATTTCCATCGCAAAATCGTTTGGCAGGGTCAACAATTATACGATCAACCCGTCCCAAGAACTCGTTGCTATTGGCGTTTCAAATCTTCTTGGACCCTTCCTTGGTGCCTACCCTGCGACCGGTTCATTCTCTCGGACGGCCATTAAATCCAAAGCTGGTGTACGAACACCGCTTGCTGGTCTCATTACCGCCATTGTAGTGCTCATCTCTATCTATGGCCTTACCGCGGTTTTCTTCTACATCCCACAGGCCTCCCTATCTGGAGTGATTATTCATGCTGTGGGCGATCTAATAACCCCACCAAATACTGTCTACCAATTTTGGAGGGTCTCGCCTTTGGAGGTCATCATCTTTTTTGCCGGTGTCATAGTCACCGTTTTCGCGAGCATTGAGGACGGTGTCTACGTTACAATCTGCGTTTCAGCTGCGCTGCTCCTATGGAGAGTCTTCAAAGCCAGGGGCCGATTCATGGGCCGAGTCAAAGTCCACTCCGTCGTTGGCGACCACCTCATTCAAGAGCATGAACCAAAATATGGTACTACAACGGCGAGTCCACGAAAGCCAATAGGCAACAACGACAATGGCTTGCAGACAAGAGAAACATTTCTACCGATCGATCATAAAGACGGTAGCAATCCGCAAATTGCATTGAACACACCATATCCCGGTGTCTTCATTTATCGGTTTTCGGAAGGTTACAATTATCCCAACGCAAATCACTACCTCGACGACATGATCCATACAATCTTTCAGCAGTGCCGCAGAACTAATCCCGCATCCTATGGCAAAAAAGGAGTAAGTACTGCTTGTTTCATTCTTAACCGATATTGTAACTAAATGTAGCTAGGATCGACCATGGAACGATCCTGGGCCTCTTCGCGGCAAGGATCTCTACCAAGAGGACAGCCGACCAACCTTGAAAGCCATCATTCTGGACTTTTCCTCCGTTAACAACGTCGACATCACCTCCATACAGCATTTAATTGATGTACGGAACCAACTTGACCGGTTTGCGTCTCCAAGCATGGTCGAGTGGCACTTTGCGCACATTCAAAACCGTTGGACCAAACGAGCTTTGGCTTCGGCTGGTTTCGGTTATCCCAAGATCGACACTGGAGATGTTGGTTTCCAGCGCTGGAAGCCCGTCTTCAGCGTTGCCGAACTTGGAGGTGAAGACTCTGCCGCTCAGGCCGCTGAATATGGCTTCAACCGGCTTGAGAGGAAGCGGCTGAGTCGCAGTCAGAGCCGGCCGGGCACCGATGGTGACCTTGAAGGCGGTGAGATACAACGCTACGACAACCACGTCTCCTCGGAAGGCGATAGGTCGTCCAGCCAGGATAGCATCGACAAGACTCTAGGCGCAAGCAAAGCGTACGCTCAGCCGGTTGGGAAGGTGGCCTTAGTACAAGGATTGAACAGGCCCTTGTTCCACCTGGACCTCACAAGTGCCTTGCAGACTGCAATAGCGAATATCGAGAGGTACGGGGAGGGACGGCCGCCTGTTACATCAACGGAGGAAGTAGTTGGATCAGCCTAGGACTCTACTACCTGGTTCTTGTTTGTACAATGCTCTTTGTTTTCCTGGCAACACATCCATTTTCGCCAGACACGATCTTTCTGGATAGACTCGCAGCACAAGTTTCTGGGTCTCCATCGTCGGTCATTAGCCGGAGGGAGGTGGTACATGTTTCTGTAATGATACCTCTTCGTTCATTTAGAGAACGCAAGATTTTGCTTTGACAGTCTGTGTTACCTTAATGTGATTGCGTTGATCATGTCCAATCGACTTCGAGATTCCGTCAGAGCCAAGTGTGGCAAACACGATCCCAAGAGCAGCCAAGGTATGGTACCTGCTACTTATGGGAGGTACGATGTTCGGGCTATGGATTGTTGCAATAAAAGGATTCGTCAAAACTAGTCAGTCGTCGCGGTTACGGTAGGCGAAACATGTAAAAGCCGCTGCGAGCGCTGACATTAGACGAAAAGGGCTTTCACGATTCCATGGAAAGCGCTTATTGGACTACTGTCAAAATTACCTAGAGCCATTTCAAGACAATAGGCTCTACGTAGGTATGTTCAGGTGCGCTGCTGGATGGCATTATGTGGAGTTCGGGACCGGACTTACTTAGTTCCGCCAGTCAATGTCTCCAGACCTCCCCTTTTCCATTGGGCTGACTTCGAATTTACAGCTCCTTTTTAAGACATATCTCTCGGGCTTCATTTTTGACTTACGAACTTCATGCTTGCTTGACTGCAATCGATGCAATGATGCTGAGCGTGCAATTAGCGAATGCGCTGTGGCGGACCAACCCTGCGGTTCTGACCGGATCGGCATTGTTGATGCTCACTCTCTTTGTCTCGTTCTTTGAATGTTGTAATGGCAAGTTCTCTGACATTCTGCTTCGGTTGCATCTTGGTTTCTTTGTATTTGAGACATCTTCAATTTTTGGTAGTTCAAGTAGATCAAACAACCACAAGCAAGAAGTCAATTCATCCCATCATTCACCAACCTCAACTCCATCATGGAACCTCCAAGACACAGGCTGCCAGCGCAGCGGCAGTCGCCGTTGGCAGCCACTTCCTCCTCTTCGCAGGACTCGGAGGATCGCTTTTCGTCGATATCCCAACACTCTGCTAGTACCATGACGCCACCTTCGGATAAGCCCTTACCACCAGCGCCAGGGCGGTCCTCCAGTACGCCACCTGTGGCTCGCTTGCCAAATCGATCATCAAGCATATACAGCCGCGCTACCAACTTCTGGGGCTCTCCAAAACCTACTCCATACGAGATCGAAAGTCTGCCTACTGACCTGTTCCTACAGCCTTCGCTGTACCATCCCTTTAGCACAAGCACACCAGAACTGATGACGACGCCTCAGCCTCCCGGACAGATCCTCGAACCACGAAAGTATAGTCCATTGATTCCCAGTCCGAGCTCGAGTTCGAGTTCGTCGGGTCATGCTTCTCCTGCCCCCCGCCCTTCAATCCTCTTACCGCCAACTCCAGTATTTCCCAAGTCACCAGAAACCCGACGTCATGTCGCTAAGGTGAGCGTATCGAAGCCGAAGATTCACAACCCTGTGCAATCCGTCGAAGAACTATCGTCTGCGCTTTTGCCAGAAGAGTTCCGGCCAGCGGCAAGAGGCAGACCTCGGCAGTCGTCCACAGCTTCAATCCTCGATGCATCATCGCTACCTCGGCCTATGTCAGTGGTCGGTCAGCCCCAGCTTGTGGAGCAGCACTCTCGATGGAAGCTTTCCATAATCTCACCTGGAATTGATAGACAAAATCATGGATGGGGCAGATCAAGAAGTAAGCATGATAGTCTACGCTCTCCAGATGTGCAAAAGCGTAAACACAAGGATGGTGACTCCACTTCTATCGATATCTCGACGCCTTTGATATACTCTATCGCCAACGAATTCGATGAGCCCTCGGAGCGAATGGAAAAATTCGAAATACCTGCTGGCACAGCAATCGATCGTACGGCAGTGGAGAAAACCAAGGAGACAGGGCTTTTCCCTCCTCCGTTGTTTTCCTGGCGGTTTAGCTCCCCTAAAAAGCATTCTCATCAACGGAGTGATGGAGAACTAATCATGTCAACAACCGAGGCAGAGGCGCCGGTCCAATATGGCCATCGGCGCCGATTAGGCTCACTTACCGGGAATGGCCCGCTGTCAACGATTATGGGGCATCATGGGAGAAGCAGCACCAGTGGCACTATTCCAATCTCTCCACCTCTCCCACACGACTTCGACTCAATGCCGGCTCTGGCTGGTCTTCCATATCCGCCTACCAGCCCCAGCCCTTCCGAAATCGCCCATCGGCGAAGCAGCATCCCTCACGACTTTGCATTCTCACCACCTGCAACCTTTAAAGTGCCATCCACAGCCCCACAGCCTAGATATTCTAAAAGACCGAAAAATGCCCAACCAGTCCCCCCACCCCTTCCAATCGTCCCTCCATCTCCTCAAATCCCTC